>JANAVB010035219.1:11525924-11553496 GCA_029216955.1 Iris pallida
GAGGGTGACAAGTCTATCCACCTTAAAAAAATTCGTCCTTGAAATTAAAACCAAACAGTAGTAAATTATCAAAATCACAAGTCATGGCTTAAAATTTAAAATGATTTAAAATCTCAAAAATCAAAGCATGAATTAAATGAATAAAATGATAAAATTTAAAATTACTCTCAAATAGAAACTGGGTGCTATAAGTCTATCCACCTTAAAAGAATTCATCCTCCAAAAATTAAAATAAAGTAAACACAGAAAAATCATGCAGTTCGATAATCGTATGCGTATGTCCAATCATCATGATACTCAGAATCTTCGTCATGCCAATGAGCAAGGCTACGATAATCACAGAGTCCTCGACTAAGGTACATACCTCTAGAATTATGGTATTTAAAATTTTCGTATTGCCGCTAGCTTGGCAGCAAAAATCTTAAATTCTTACACCCGAGAAATACGTCCGTAATCCGACTATATGTCCTCACTCTGCCTGCTAGCATGACCCTAGAGGATTCTAAAATCTCATATTCGAGGCGACCTAGCCCATATGACTTATCTCAGAAGAATTTCACATCACAAGGACAAAATTTTATCAAACGATCAAGGAACAGATGGAATCGAATTTCAAGACAGTTTATAAGGAGGCAAACACGGAAATGAGATTGAAGGATTGGAACCTGCTATCTGCTCTGCTACTGCCTGAGTGGGCTCAACTGTCATGGCGAAAGCTCGCCCCTGCTGGCCTCCTCTAGCCTGCTGCACTCCGTCCTAGCCTGCCTGTCTGGCTGCACGGGCAGCACAGTTCTTCACCTGGTGGTCTGGAGCTCTATAGAATAAACAAACTCCCTGCTTCATCCTACAAAACTCCCGGGTGTGCCTCATCTTCTTGCAGAATGCACACTGGATGGCCTGCCTCTGGCCCTATCCCTGGTGCTGCTGGGCACGCACTGGTGCCTGCTGAATCTACAACAGAGGCTGTTGCTGCTGAAATGGCCTCTGCTGATGCTGAAAGTGGGGACGCTTGGCCGGTCCCGTACTGGAACTCACCCTCATGGTATCACCGCTCCTCTTCGGCTTGAGGTCGAAGTCCTCCTCTGTAATCTGTGCGTCTATTAATATCTGATCGAACGTCGCATCACGGCGACCCGAGGTGCAGGTGCGCACTGTATAAATGAGTCCCCTACGGAACTTACGAGCCTTCTGCCCCTCATCCTGAATCATATCGGGAGCAAACCTTGAAGAACAGATGGCAACTCTAGAGGGGGGGTGAATAGAGTTTATAGAGATAATATCCAATTAAAAATTCAACTCTATCACAAACAAAACTAATCAGAGTAAATGCAGAATTTAAAGTGAGAAAAAAGAGAGCATACGCAAACACAGCCGATTTTAACCTGGTTTCCCTCGTGGAGGACTAGTCCAGGCCTGAGAACTCTAGCTCAGGATTAAATCCACTATTTGTGAAATAGTAGTTTACAACCCGTGCCTTTTCTTCAGAAGAGCACGTCAACTTCTTACAGAGGATCGCAGTGGCGATTTGCTTGAAACTTTCCAAGCGACTTCTTCAACTCTTGCACAAGACTCCTAACTGAGAGATGCTGAGCACTCGAGACTTAGAAAGCTTGTGGCTAGTAGATGGAAAGGATATGGCTTATCTGAGCTTTAAGAAAGAAGAGAAGAGAAGATTGGATGGTTTGAAATGAGAGAATTCTTGGCCTATTTATAGGGTTTTTGTAG
Source organism: Iris pallida (assembly GCA_029216955.1). NCBI lineage: Eukaryota > Viridiplantae > Streptophyta > Magnoliopsida > Asparagales > Iridaceae > Iris > Iris pallida. Next base: position 11,527,650 of record JANAVB010035219.1, read on the forward strand.
GCAGAATTCGGCCAGAATTCGGGTAGGAAATTTCAAATATTTGGCCGTTGGACAACTAGCAACCAGCTAACCCTAAAATTAAGGTTGCTGATTTTTAGGGGACAGAGTTCGGCCCGAACTCTGTGTGGAGGCAGAGTTCGGCCCAAACTCTGTCTCCAGAGCACAGAACTGGTTCTTGGGGACTAATGGACATTTTCTGGATGGTGGAGTTTAGAGAATATTGGGTAGGCTATAGGTCAAGTCTCAAGAGCTCAGCATGACACAGTTTACATCAATCTAGACTCAATAAAAGTATAAAATACAGACTCATATACAACTGAAATGCAAAGACTGAGCTGTCTTCTGATTTGAGCTTGATGTAGACGTCGTGTGTCGTATTGAATTATTACAAGTATTATTTAGTCAATGTTATCAATATTTGGTTGACTGTGACTTTGTGTCAACAATCTCCCCCATATTGATAATTGACAAAATAATAAATGTATATTCAATATTCATACCTGGACACAGTCAATGACAAAAATATAGATCCCCCATAATCGGTGCTGAGCTAGTCAAAATAGCTCCCCCATAATCAATGCGTTGAACCTGTTGATCTGACAAGAATATCTCCCAAAAGCACAAAAAGCACATATATACCAAAAAGAATATAACCAGCAGAATATACATATGTCTCCCCCTTTTGGCATTTAGCAATATAATAAGAATCAAGTAATAATGGGCAAACACACCAAAAGAGAAAAAACAGCATATGAGCAAATTAACTAACAGAACGAGCAAATGTCATAGAATAATAGAACTACTAGAAACATAAGAGTCACAACTCATAACTAGAGTCACCAAAACATAAAGAGTCTATGACAAACCAAGTACATAAATCCAACTAAACAACTGAAAATACTAGAAAGCATAAAACATAAACTATGATCAGCAGCAGCATCATCTGGTGGAAGCCATCTCCATCATGGAGCACGAGAAGGCCCAGCGGAGTCGGAAGGATCAGTGAATGAGCGGCTGGGGTCCACAATAGCGGCATACGGATCCAGGTAGAGCATGACCCAGGGATCGTCAATGCGATATCCCTCGCGACCAGGATCTCGCTCCATGGGAATGGGCATAGAAGGGTGACGAGACATGGAATACCGAATATCGTGCAGCGAGTTGCTGAGGGCACTCATCTGCAGGGTAGTATGGTAGTCCATCTGAGTCCAGCGATCGTCCTCCAAGGCGAAACGATCTCGGAGCATGGTCTGGATGGAGTCAAGAGTAGCAGGAGGAGGTGGCGCATCCTATCCAAGTGGAGGGGCGTCGGGCTCCTCATCATCAGAATGCTCAGAAGTGGCAGGAGAGGCTACGACTGCCTGAAGTCGTCGTGCCTTAGATAGGAAGGCAGGAGCAGGCAAGAAAGGACAATCATGAAGAGGGACAATGAAAGCACGAAGGACCATAGGAAGATACAAGGGATAAACCAGGGGTCGTGGTTTCTTCCTACAGTTAATCATCCAGTCCATCATGGTACGTGGAAGATTGAAAGGGATGTGATAGTGAAGGTGATACAAAGCTGAGATCTCAAAATATGTGACTTCATCGGTGGAGCCGACTTTTGGCAGAATGGTGTTGAAGATAATTCGATGAAGTTCATAGAAGTAAGGGTTGAGGTGTTTGGCCATAAGCTTGCGAGGACATATGTTTGGGGCACATAAGTCTTCCTTAAAGCTCTCAAGGGATGTTCCATCTACAAATTGGAACGAGCGAGCTTCAACAAGCTTATCCCAAGTATCGAGGTCTATAAGTTCAAGATACTCGGCCAAATCCGAATCAGCAAAGGCGATATCAATGCCCGCAACTCGTGAGTAAATGTGAGTGTCATCAAAAGTTAAGTTGCAATAGAACATTTGTATAGCGCTACGATAGATAAAAAAATTCGTAGCAACTAGGGCATCAATGCAAAGATCACGAAATATAGATTCATATTGTGAAAAAATTGTGAAGTTAATGGGGTGTCCCGCAAACACCGGACGTGTCCGAAAATCACTAAACCATTCATTGGATGCGTCTAGTGATACAAAAAGTCGGTCGTCATAGGTGTTTGGATTACGTAGACGTGAGGGGTTGAACAATGGATGAGTTGGTTGATGTTGTTCAACGGGTTGCTCAACGGAAGGAGGAGGATTCGACGAGGGCGCTCCCTCGGTCCGAATTCTCTTCCCACGGTTGAACAAGCGAGAAGCCATAGCACAAAATAGAGAAAATAAAATAGAGAAGGAGAGTGAGTTATACCTCAAATAAATGATAAACAGTGAAAGAGAATGAGAAAATAGCCCTTCTCCTTGATTTTGGTGAAGAATGGAGCACTATGGAGAGAAAACTAGGGTTAGGGTTTGAGAAAAAAATGGTAGAGAAGTAGAGGAGGTGGTAAGAATGAAGGAAGGGGAAGAGAAACCGAAATCTAGGTAAGGGTTTCTCTTGGTCGGGTTTAATTTTGACCATTGGATTAACATTGAGATCCACGGCTGGAACAGTCCCCGATTCTGGAATAGGGAGACCGAACTCGGCCCGAACTCTGGTAAGGGCAGAGTTCGGCCCGAATTCTGGGTCCTTGTCCCAGAACAGAAATCGGGCTAGAAGAAAAAAAATGGTTAAGTATGGAAAGCCAATAAAGATAAAGCTTAAAGGATTCAATAAACCAGATAGTAGAAGTAGAAAGATAGCAATATGAAATTAAAAAATAGCATATTAGCAAGTGATAAATCAAATGTACCGTATAATAAACAAGGAGTTATATTATAATTCAATATTTTGAATTTGCCATGAGTTAGCTGCAGGGGCCGGATCCCAGCTAGCGGTAGTCCTGAGGACTAGTGCACCGTGTCGCTTAGGCTTTTACGCCTTGTTGTCAGAAGGGCCCTTTCGGCTTGTACTCATAGCAAGTTCATCATAAGAGAATCATAATATAATCGATATTTATACAGGTGTATTTTAATTTATGACGGCTTCATCTAAAATTCCAAGTTCACGACAAAAGATATTGAAGCGCTCTTCGGATAATGGCTTTGTGAAGAAGTCTGCTAACTGATGATCAGTGTCAATAAATTCTAAGTTAATCGTGCCATTTTGCTGATGATCACGCAAAAAGTGGTGTCGTATCTCAATGTGCTTCGTGCGTGAGTGACAAATGGGGTTCTTAGTAAGATTTATTGCACTAGTGTTGTCACAAAAGATAGGAATATGCATGAAAGATAGATTATAGTCTTCAAGGGTTTGCTTCATCCACAGAATTTGTGCACAACAATGCCCAGCTGCTATGTATTCAGCTTCTGTTGTGGATAGTGCAACAGAATTCTGCTTCTTGCTAAACCAAAAGACTAAAGCCTTTCCTAATAAATGGCACGTACCGCTCGTACTTTTACGGTCGACCTTGCATCCAGCAAAATCAGCATCAGAATAACCAATAAGGTCAAATGATGTTGACTTGGGATACCATAGGCCCACTGTAATAGTACCCTTAAGGTATCTGAAGATACACTTAACTGCGGTCATGTGTGATTCCTTAGGATTTGCTTGATATCTAGCACACAGGTAAATGCTAAACATTATATCAGGGCGACTAGCAGTAAGATAGAGTAGACTGCCTATCATACCTCGATACTTACGTTGATCTACGGGTTTGCCGCTTTCATCTGGTTCAAGTTTGGTTGAAGTAGCCATATGAGTGCTGATTGGTTTGACATTATCAAGTTCGAATTTCTTCAGCATGTCCTTTGTATACTTCGACTGACAGATGAAGGTTCCATTTGACATTTGTTTGACTTGCAGCCCAAGAAAGTAATTGAGCTCTCCATCATGCTCATCTCAAACTCGGTCTGCATACACTTGGAAAAATCTTGACAGAGAGTCTCATCAGTAGAACCAAAAATAATATCATCTACATATATCTGTACTAAGAGAATAGTGTCCTTCAAAGACTTTATGAAAAGTGTAGTGTCAATTTTCCCTTTTGAAAAACCTTTCTCAAGCAAGAAGTTGCTAAGCCTTTCATACCAAGCTCTAGGGGCTTGTTTGAGGCCGTACAGTGCTTTCTTTAGCTTAAACACGTGGTCGGGAAACTTGTGATTTTCAAAACCAGAAGGTTGTTTTACATAGACTTCCTTTTTAATAAAACCATTCAAGAAAGCACTTTTAACATCCATTTGAAATAATTTGAAATTTTGAAAATTTGCAAATGCGCAAAGCATCCGAATGGATTCTAATCTAGCAACAGGAGCATACGTCTCATCGTAGTCGATATCTTCCTCTTGGTTGTATCCTTGGGCTACTAGACGAGCTTTGTTGCGTGTGACTGAACCATCTTCATTTACTTTGTTTCTAAAAACCCACTTAGTACCAATAATCGAGTGATTAGCCGGTCTAGGAACTAGTTCCCATACTTGGCTCCTCTCAAATTGGTTGAGTTCTTGCATAGCAGAAATCCAAAATTCATCATTGAAAGCTTCAGAAATGTTTTTAGGCTCAATTTATGAAATAAAGGCAGTGCTAGCAATAGAGTCTCTTAATGATGATCTAGTAGTTACTCCTCGTGAAACCTCACCGATTACCAAATTTTCTGGATGCGATGGCTTGAAAGAGAATTTCTTAGGCAAGCTTTCCAGAGAATTTATTTCGGTTGTGGTGTTCATTGGAGTAGACGTTGATGGCTCAACATCATCATCAATAGTAGCTGCTGCACTGTTATCTTCATCAAAAGTCACATTGTAGACTCTTCCACAATTAAAGAGCGTTTGTTAAAAACTCTATATCCCTTACTCTTGGCGGCATAGCCAAGAAAAATACCATCGTCAGCTTTGGCATCAAATTTGCCTAAGTTGTCTTTGGTGTTAAGGATAAAACATCTACAGCCAAAAACTTTAAAGTAAGAAACATTTGGGGTTCTCCCAAACCAAAGCTCATAGGGTGTCTTTTTCGTAATAGGACGAATAAGTACCCTATTTAAAATGTGGCATGCTGTACTGACAGCTTCAGCCCAAAAGTATTTCGGAAGTGAAAACTTGTTCAACATGACTCTAGCCATATCGCCAAGAGTCCTATTCTTCCGCTCCACAACACCATTTTATTGGGGAGTTCTAGGACAAGAAAACTCATGATCAAAACTATTGGAATCATAAAACTTTTCAAAGTCAGAATTTTCGAATTCGCCTCCATGATCACTTCGGATTCGAGTGATCATGTAGCCTTTTTCGTTTTAAACTTTCTTGACAAAAATCTTAAAAACTGAAATAGCATCACTTTTATAAGTAAAAAAGAAAACCCAAGTAAATCTAGAAAAATCATCAACAATAACAAATGCATAGAGTTTTCCACCAAGACTGGCTACTCTACTAGGACCAAATAAATCCATATGAAGTAGTTGCAAGGGTCTAGTAGTACTTACAGAGTTTATGGAATGGAAAGATGATTTGGTTGCCTTATTCAACTCACATTCGGCACATACGGTGTCCATTTTGAATGTGATGTCGGGCAAGCCTCTAACTAGCTTCTTGGTTGATAGCCTGGATATATTATCCATGTTGGCATGACCAAGACGCTGGTGCCATAGTAACCGTTCATCTTTGTGAGCATATAGGCATCTACCTGCATGGTTAGTATCTAGAGACAAATAGAAAATATAAATATTGTCCTCTCTTACCCCTTCAAAAGCCCTGTTGACCTATCATAAATAAGGCATTTGTTTTGTCCAAAGTTAATGTCATAACCATGGTCAGCAAGATGACTGATGCTGAGCAAGTTATGCTTTAACTCGGTCACTAGGCAGACATTCTTTATTACAGGAGAGGAAGGATAGCCAATAATACCATTACCTATGATATAACCTTTTAGGTTATTTTCGAAGGATACATATCCTTCTCTCTTCATCGATAGTGATGCGAAAAGATGTGCGTCTCCTGTTATATGCCACGAGCATCCACTATCGAGAATCCACTTACTCTTAGTTGAGGAGGGAAGGTCCACCTACATCAAGAGTAGATGTGACCTTTGGTACCCAAATTCTTGAGGGTCCTGAAGAGTTAGCTTTTGGAAACCATACATATATCTTTTTATCAACTAATCTTCTGATTCTACATTATGGTGATATGTGTCCATGTAGACCACAATAAGTGCATGTAGCATTTCTATTCACATTAGGAGCATGCTGATGATGTCTATAAGAATATTGATGATATGTAGATTGATATGGCATGGCATGATGATGTTATCTATATGGCATGGCATGATGAGGTTGTCTATATGGCATGGCATGATGAGATTGTCTATATGTGGAGTGATGTTGATTGTGTCTTTGTGCAACATGATGATGACTGTGTGTAGCATGATGTTTATGTGACATATGATGATTATTTCTACGTGTATGAGGTTTTTGAAAGTGTGTGCATATGTAAGCATGATTGTGAGCAGCATAAGTATGACGTGGTTTACTAGTATGAGTAGTGCTATGCTTTGTGTGTGTCTCATGTGATTGGGTTTGAGGTTGAGCAACCTGTTTTCCCAATTTAGTCTCTAATTTCTTAGAGACAGCTTGCAATTCAGTGATCTTAGCATTTAAACCATGCAACTTAGTAATAGTGATCTTGTGTCTATTCTTTTCATCTGCAAGCTCCGTGTTGAGTGTAGCAATTTCTTTTGTTTGTTGCTCAATACGTGCCTCGGCATCATGTAAGCTTATTTTAAGCTTAGATACCTCATCAGTGACATCCGTGGGTGTTAGTGTCTCTAATATTATCAAGTAAAAGAGAAAGTCTTTGTATTTCAACTTCATGACTTTTGATTTTGTCCTTAGCTTGTTTGTATTTACCAATGACCTTTTTATGGTCACTAAGTAAATCAGTGAAAGCATCGCCAAGTTCATCAAAAGTGAAGTCGTCAAGAGTGTCGTTAGATACCTTGTCGGATGTTGCCATTAGGCAAACATTAGCCGTATCTTGAGGAGAGTTCTTTTCTTCCTTGGAGTCACTGGCATCGCTTTCATGCCAGATGCTAGTGTTGGCATATCTCTTTGAAGTGGTCTTCTTGTATGGCTTCTCATAGTGGTTGCTTTTCTTTGAGAATGGACAGTCTTTTCGGACATGTTCCGTCTTCTTGCAACCGTAGCAAGTAGGCTCTTCTTCTTCATCTTCTTGTGGTTCCTTATTTCTTCGGTTGAAGCGAAGGAATTTCTTGAAGTTGCGAACCATGAGGGCTTGATCATCATCTTCTGAGTTGTCGTCATCCGTCTCTTCGGGTTCAGCCCTCCGTCGGTGAGCTTTGAGTGCGATCTCCTTAGCCTTAGGAGCAGGCTCTTCGAAGTCCTTGAGGTCAAGATCATGAGTCATTAGCTTTCCCATCAAGGTCTCCAGAGACATGGTTGTGAGATCGTTTTCTTCTATGATGGCTGTCACCTTAGGGTTCCAAATTTTTGGTAGCCCCCTAAGTAACTTGCGAATCTTCTCATGATTTGAATATTGCTTTCCAAGTGAAGACAGGGGGTTGATGATGTCGAGGAATCTTGTGAACATCTGCGTGATCGTCTCATTTGGCTTCATCTTGAAGGCCTCGTATTCTTGAGTGAGACGACTTATTTTTGATTCCTTGACTTGGGTGGTTTCTTCATGCGTCACTTCTAGAAGCTTCCATACTTCGTGGGATGTGGTGCATGTGGATACCCTGTTGAACTCATTCCTGTCTATAGCACAGAATAAAGCATTAATAGCTCTCGCGTCTAGACTTGCCTGTTTCTTCTCCTCGTCAGAATATTTGTCATGTGATTTCTCAATGAGATCACCGTTGACAACTATCCTGGCGGGCTTTTTGTAACCGTCAGTGACGATAGTCCACAGGTCAAAGTCTAGAGACTTGAGATAAAAACTCATCATTGTTTTCCAATACGTGTAGTTAGTTCCATCAAATATGGGAGGCCTATGAGTGGACTGTCCTTCACCGTGATTGGAAATCAAGGATTGTGTGGTTGCCATGGATCAGCTCTAGGATGTAAATCCTTGTAAAGAGAACAGAGCTCTGATACCAATTGAAGAACAGATGGCAACTCTAGAGGGGGGTGAATAGAGTTTATAGAGATAATATCCAATTAAAAATTCAACTCTATCACAAACAAAACTAATCAGAGTAAATGCAAAATTTAAAGTGAGAAGAAAGAGAGCATACACAAACACAACCGATTTTAACCTGGTTTCCCTCGTGGAGGACTAGTCCAGGCCTGAGAACTCTAGCTCAGGATTAAATCCACTATTTGTGAAATAGTAGTTTACAACCCGTGTCTTTTTTTCAGAAGAGCACGTCAACTTCTTACAGAGGATCGCAGTGGCAATTTGCTTGGAATTTTCGAAGCGACTTCTTCAACTCTTGCACAAGACTCCTAACTGAGAGATGCTGAGCACTCGAGACTTAGGAAGCTTGTGGCTAGTAGATGGGAAGGATATGACTTATCTGAGCTTTAAGAGAGAAGAGAAGAGAAGATTGGATGGTTTGAAATGAGAGAATTTGTCACGACCCGCTCCCGAATAATCGGACACGAGTCGGACACGCCCAGCCTTTGTCGTTAGACACAACAAAGTAAGATGTACCAAGCTAGGGAAATCTACCAGATAAACATGAAAATATAATCACAGCATCTAAGAACGTATCCCAGAATGATCACCATAATCCACAATTCTATGTATGTAAATGTACGAGTCATCAAGAATGGAATGTACATGAATTCTAAAGACAATATCTAAGAGTAAAGCTAACAGTCTAAACCTGAACCCTCAAGCTAAGCCTCATCCTGCTCAGCTAAATCCTGGGCTCTGGCCCATAGAGTAGAACAATGTCCTGCAAGCATACCTGCAACATATCCTATTCAGGAGCGGAGCAAAGTACAATCTAGGTAATGAACAAGACATCATGGTATGAAGGTACAAGAAAACATGGAAAGTACAGGAAAGAACATGTGAATAAGTACATGAAAGAACATGGTGTGTAAAGTACATAAAAGAACATGGTATGTAAGAACATGAAAGTACATGATATGTAAGCACCTGAAAGAACATGGTATCATGGAATCACAGGAAATAAGTACAAGGTATATCTCCTGAACATGTGTGTACTATATTTGAAATATAACTAATTATGTGACCGGCTAGGGGTAAGCACATGAAAGCACATGAAAGCACATGAATGGACGGCTTAGGACCCGCGTACACGATGCGGGGTCTAAGCTAAACACACCTGAGTTGTTACTTGGGATTGGTCACATAGATAGTATATTTTCCCACCCCAGGTACAAGTAAGAACAAGAGAACATGAGCACCAGAAAGTACATGACGTGTTGTAACGTGTCAATCAAGAAAGCACAGGATATAATGAAATGCACAAGACCATAGAATGTACTTGCCTTGCTCCAGGAAAGTACAAGTAGGCAAAAGAGCTAGATATCCTCCTGTAATGATAATGATGTGTACAAGTTGGTTATGATCAATCTAAATCTAATTTATCAACAATATTCTAACCATGAATTAACTTCATTTAAACCTAGTTCTAGGGTTCCCACTCCTTAAATACTTCCATAACAAATAATCAAAATTAATAGTAACTCAAATACAACTTCAATTTAACAAGCTTTTGAAAACATAACAACTTATTAACTATACTAAAATTGATGAACTAAAGATTAACTCAAGATTCCCAAAGGTTTCCTGAAAATCTTAACTATGAATTATCAATCTCTCTAACCAAAACAACTGTTCAAATGAAACCTGGTATCACAAAATTGTCCTTTTTAGAGAAGGATATGGGAAAATAGTTTGACCAGAGGGAAGATCTTAACAGTGGCAAAACTAATAGGTGTAGGTCTGTTTATATTCATCCCTATTACCTGTGCATTCCAATCAATCCAAATCTATGTACAGATAAACCTACACTATCTACCAGTCTTCTACCAGGACAGTATCCAATGGGACTGACAACAACCATGCACTGCTAATCTGGAATTATACTAACTGTCAGTTATGAAGGAAATCGAATGATGCCAAGTCAGGATCAATCCTGAGGATTATACAGGAATTCTTCCTGGAACAAACAGGAATTGCATTCCTGGAACAAACAGGAAATGCATTCCTGGAAACACACATGAATACACATGTTCTCAGAAACACATGTTCTCAGTTCCCTGGAAACACAAGTTCTCAGTTCCTGGAACACACATGTTTTCAAAACACATGTTCTCAATTCCTGGGAACACAAGGAACATGTTCTCAGTTAAACACAAGTAGCATGGTTAACAAATTACTACCCCAAAACCAATTTAACTTCAACCTACTGTCCAGCACTTAACAGTCCAGAATTCTCCAGGTTAAATCTGAACTGAAACTCAGTTTCAATGATCCAACTGCAGGACAGTGAGCTAATTCTCAGAGAGCTGAGTATAATACTCAGGAAATTGAGTGTAATCTCAAATGGAATAACACCCAAGTTCCCAATGAATCAGAGAGTAAAATGAGCTACAACCTGTACATGAGTCATAGGCTTCAACCATTCAGTTCTTGTTGATACATGGAACAACATAGGATGGTGTTCCAGTCATTGCAATAACAAAAATGGCTACACAGATACTAATTGCTTCGAATGGTATTAGGTTCCTGACTGAAATGGTTGCACAGCAACTCAAGTACAGCAAAGGAAGTATCATGTGTACCCCAGTTGGACAGGGTGAACCAGCATCCAATGATTCCCAGTTCATTGTCTGAACTAAAATGTTGAATCCCAGATTTCACATTGGAACTTCAAATCTCATGGCCAAGTGAGACTTCAATCTCAGATAATGAGAACTCAATCTCATGACCAAGTGAGACTTTAATCTCAGATAATGAGACTTCAATCTCAGATTTCAGACATGTTAACCTCAGGTTTACTTATAAACCTCATGTCATGTATCAGTCTCAGATTTACTGATAGGAATATCAAATTCTCAACAACACTGGTACAAGTATCAAGTCCACAACCAACACTAATATGAGCCCAGACTCAACCTCCCTCAACTGCACATACAGTTGGCCTCACAAATTGGTTTATGATAAATTCAATGGGCTGAAACAATATACCCATATCTCAGGCTCAAAACTGAACATATGAAATTCTCAATTCAACAGTGAGGTGCTAAGAATCACTTCAAGACTTAACCCTCAGAAATTATCGATATAGATATAAAACTCAAATCATATGAACTACCCCAATGAAAACAATCAACAGTTGACATGAAGAAATAGAGTTTACCTGATTGCTTGAAGGAACTGTGGTTCAAAGATCGGATACGATCCTTTCGACCCAAGAATTTGTTAAACTTCTGCTCACACATTTCAACAAACACGTGGAACACGAAATTAAAGAAAATTAATAGGGTGCACTAAGTTCTTAGAAATTATTGAAAGAAACAATTATACTCAAAATAACCTGATTCAAATCTTAAGCCAATCCCAAGAACAGCGATCCGTCAATCCAAACACAAGGTTCTAAGAAAACAAATAGATCATGGTTGGAATCAAGCTATTCACAATTTGAGATTCAAAGTATCGGTTGAAACTCACCAACTGTTCTTATATCAAACAGGAAAAGTGTCGATGAATTGATTTCAAGAAATTCCTACAAGATTGATCATTCCAGGAAGAAGAATTAGAATTGGTTCGATTATAAGTATGGAGTTGATCGAATGGATAGGTTACTCACCGAGATGATCACTCGATGCTGCTCTAGGAAGCTGGAAATGCTGTCGACCTCATCCTCGACGTCTTCTTCTCCAATAGCTGGTCATTCACCATCTCGATAGAAATTCTTGCAGGAGATTGAAGAAGAATGACAATGATTGGAAGGAAAAGGAAGTTTAAATAGAGATGGTTGCGTGGAGATCAGGCCAACCATTTGGCGGGAAATCTCTGACAGGTTTGTTACAACAGTGGAGAGGAGAGCACATGGCCGCTCTCCTCTGGCCGTTGGAGAATTCAAATGGAAGCTCTAGGAAGCTGTGGAAGAATAGGGAAGGAAAAATTTCTGAGTTGGTTTAAAAAGAAAAAGTTCAATGGGCTGCAGGCTTGGCCCAACATTTAGGCTTAAATGGGATTTAGCCCAACAAAAAGATGATTAATAAAATGTTACTACACCTATGCAAAAATATTAAAAAAAAAATATTCCCAATTCATGAATCAATAGAAAAATTTAAATTTCTATAATATTTCAGAAAAGTGGAGTTACAGAATTCTTGGCCTATTTATAGGGTTTTTGTAGGCAGAATTCAGCCAGAATTCGGGTAGGAAATTTCAAATATTTGGCCGTTGGACAACTAGCAACCAGCTAACCCTAAAATTAAGGTTGCTGATTTTTAGGGGACAGAGTTCGGCCCGAACTCTGTGTGGAGGCAGAGTTCGGCCCGAACTCTGTCTCCAGAGCACAGAACTGGTTCTTGGGGACTAATGGACATTTTCTGGATGGTGGAGTTTAGAGAATATTGGGTAGGCTATAGGTCAAGTCTCAAGAGCTCAGCATGACACAGTTTACATCAATCTAGACTCAATAAAAGTATAAAATACAGACTCATATACAACTGAAATGCAAAGACTGAGCTGTCTTCTGATTTGAGCTTGATGTAGACGTCGTGTGTCGTATTAAATTATTACAAGTATTATTTAGTCAATGTTATCAATATTTGGTTGACTGTGACTTTGTGTCAATAAACCTGCTAAGGCGGAAGAACTCTGCTATATACTCATCCACCGACGAGTTCCCCTGTACTAGACCCACGAACTGGCCCTCCAATGCTGTAAGAGCCACGTCCGGGAAGAACTTCTCCTTGAAGAGCCTCCGGAAGTTCTTCCATGTCAGCCCTCCCACCGACGCACGAGGATTCGTACGATACCATGTCAGCACGATGTCGAAGAATCGACTGGCTGCGGCTGAAACCCAAAGTCCTTTAGGAAGCTCTGCTAGCTCCATACTCCGCTACACGTCCTCTAGCCAATCATCTGCATAAAGGATACCCTCCATACCCGTGAAGTCCCTGGAGCTCATCTTCCTAAAGTCTAATACTGTCCCTGGCCTGGACTGCTACTGGTACGGTTGCTGGCCAGTAGGGCCCTGCACCGTACCCGGTGCCACTCTTTCTACGGCTGCCAGTGCAAGCTGATGCGAGTTCTCCATGCTCTGCCTCAGCATCTCAATCTGACGGTGTGACGCCTCCGTCTGGCGTTGCGACACCTCTGACTGGGCACGCTGTATCCCCATCATCTGCTGAAGTAGAAGGAACATATGATGTGTATCCGTCGGTATCGGAGGTGGTAGCGGCAATATCTATGAAACAACGACCGAAACCCTCTAGGGTGGAGGTGGTAGACCTCCCTGTGCAACTGCCAGGGCCTCCGGGATAGTGGAATCACTGGGGGCAGTCTCGTGAACCTCCTCCTCAGCCTGGTCAGATCTCTCGGGCAAGCTACTCGATCCAGTGGCCTGCGGGTGCATCTTTGTCATCTTGGAGATGAATTGAAACAAGGAGATCAATATGGCACATGAGAAGATATTATCAAAGAAGGACAGTTAATGTAATACAAGGAGAGTAATCATAATAATCAAAAGATCAAAAATTTTCCTAGGTGTGATTGAGAAACTCCTATCATATCCTAGGTCCTACGTCCTAATTGCAGGCTCATAATTAGTACTCTAAGTTGAGCACCATTACGAGATCGTACTAATTGTGACACCGGACCTGCATGGGCTACCACAAAAATGTGTCACAACCCGCACCCTGATTAGGGGTACGAGTACGTGGTTACGTCCAGCCTACGCCGCAGCATCGACGGTAGAACGCTGTCTAGGTCATCTATAAATACTACAACTAAACAGATAAAGGTACCTGTACAGTATGTACAGTTCGAATGGAGGTGACATAGCAATACAGTCTCATTCACAAGACAAACTAGGATAGATAGCATGAAAGGAAATATGATAGATAAAAACAGGAAATAAGTTCGAGATCCACACAAGCCCAAAGCTATACACAACACCAAAGAGTCACAGAATATAATATGAAATACTACTGTCTGAAAATTACTAGATGGCTCGCAGGCCAGGCAACCCTAACTAAGCTACTCTACTCATGGTGAGCAAAGTCGAGTGGCTCTACTAACAAGCCATGGTCTAGGTCTACTCCATCAGACTCGACCCCATAATAGGTCGGGCAATCTGCCTCAGAATCATCTGTAATATATCAACGGTATCCTGTCAGGAAAATGAGCAAGTACAAACACTAACAGCAGTTCCATGTGAATTGACAAATTCTATAAGAGACAGTATAATAAAATACAAGACAAAGATATAGGAAGACTTGGGAGCCATTCGGAAGCTGAGTTACAACCCGTAAACCAAACAAGGACTGGGGTTGTAACCCTTCTCCCGAACAGAACTTAGCCTCAATCAAGTATAGCATAAGGGCATGTAGAACATGTGAGTAAATGAATATCATAGCATGGTGAAAAAGTATTGAATGTAGAACTGAGCAGGATATAAGATATGATAAAATAAATATAAAATGTGCCATGAATTATTAGAGCGTTATGTGATCGGCTTGGGAAACATGATCAGGCTTTCCATCCGACCGGCTATGAACAATGTGTACAATAGAGCGGTAAGGTCGGTCACCATGGAAAGCTATGAACGATGTAGGATAAGGCTTTACCCGTCGTGAGGCGAGGGTATAGCTATGAACAATGTGTACAATAGAAAAATATGGGAATTTTGATCACACAACCACTAATAACTCCTCATCCCCGAATACTATAAAGGATACGGACATGACACGGAATTCAAAAGCAGATGATCAGCCCACTCCCAAGTCCATGTCTATACAAGTACAAGTAACAAGTCGAGTCATGTACCAATATACCAAGTAATCCGGGAACAACATCTCATGACAGGATCCGACATATACTAGTCCATGAACCATCGTGTTAGAAAATCAAGTAAGACACTACAACTGAATCGGATATAGCAGATATCAAGACAATGAAAACTATCAGTGAATGTACTCGCCAGCTGTCCTGAGCTGTAGGGTATATCAATGCTCAGAGTGGTAATCAGAAACCTAAAGATGAGATATTTCATGTTAATTTAGGTTTAACAAGTTAAGAATGATTCATAATGAATGATATGAAATCTAGGACAAACTAGGTCTCACTGAGTCACACTAAGTCCTGTCAAGTCAATCTAAGTCAAATCAAATTATATCAAGTCAATCTAAGTCGACTCTAGGTCATACCAGTCATCGCAAGTCAAAACAAGTCGAAGCAAGTCAAACGGAGTCAAGAGTTGGCCTACAGTAGAATTTTAGTCAACTGGTCAACCTTGGTCAACTTTGGTCAACTCTAGGTCAACCCTAGGTCAAACTGGTCAAATGTTGACCAACAGTTGACTTTTAGTCAACTGGTCAACTCTAGTTTGGTTTTGGTCAAATTTAGACAAAGTGTTGACTCATCGTTGACTTTTGGGTTAGAAGTCAACTCTAGGTCAATCGAGCCAAAATCAGTTCAAATATAATATTTGTAGGGTTTACCTAACAAGTCACCTAAGTTTCAAGTCAATCCGAATACCCGAACCCCGTATCTTGAATTTACCCGATTACCCTTTAATACACATACCCTTAAACCACTCTAATATTTACGCCAAGTGGCCTTCCCTTAGGAATTTCACTCCCGGCTTCCTAGGGTAGTAGGGTACTAGCCTATACAACCATTACCTACCAAGTTCTCTGGGTAGAGTGGACATCCAGTCCATCTTACGGTCCATATTGGTCGTTTACCCGTTATCTCGAGTATCTCAAGATACTCAATGGTATCGTGCGATACCCTCCTCCTAATCCCACACGAAACCCCGATTTCCACCTAGGAGCCTACCCGCAAACTCTATTTTATAATAACTAAGTCCTCTCCAAGTTTGGACGCGTTCCGACGCTCCTAACTCAAAATCACCCTCTCACTAAAACTCTCACAATCACTCACACACACTCTCAAACACTCATTTCCCACACTCACTTAGGACTAGTTTTAGGGGCTAGTTAGGGGGTATATATAGGCGTATATATAGCTATATATAGGGGTATATATATGTATATATATATAAAAAAAAATATAGGTATACATATGGGTATATATGGGGGTTGATTTGGGGGCCAAAGGGGGTGGAACAGCTGCTACTGCTGCTGCAAATGCAGCTGCTGCTGCTGCTGTGTTGGGGGAGGGGGGGGGGGGGCAGCAGTCCCTTGGCCCCCCTAGCTGCTGCTGCTTGCTCTCCCTTTCTCCTCTCTTCTCACCCTCTCATTCCCTCTAATTATTCTCTCTAAATCCTTCTCTAAACTCCCATATTCTTCTCTAAATCTCTCTCTAAAACTCTCATATATATATATATATATATATATATATATATATATATATATATATATATATATCACACACATTCATATCTACAAATATATATATATATAGATACACACACTCCCACACATGGACACACACACACACACACACACACACACACACACACACACACACACACACACACATATATATATATATATATATATATATATATATATATATATATATATATATATATATGAACACACACACAATATATATATATAGACACTCTCACACACACATATATATACATATGAACACACACACATATATATATTTATATATATGGACACACTCACACACACACTAAATATGAATATTACACCACATATAACACTAATACAAATGAAGTTTAAGGTGCCTAACCCACTTAGATGAAATCTAATTATTCTAGAAGTGTCCAAATTTGGGAAAAAACTCAAGGACACAATCAAAAATCCAAACTTCTCCTCGGACACTCCAAACGGACTCAAACTTGACACGAATAGGGACACAAACAAGGGGATCAATCCTACGGGGTCCAATCTAGTTATCATGCTAAAAAGAATAAATTAGAGAATAGGTTGTACCTATCGGGAGATGGATTCCCGACTCAAAAGTCCTCCGACACGGCTCAGACATAATGAATTGTTTGGAACACAACCTTGCACTTCTTCCTCCCAAAAGCTTGGAGAAGCACTACTTAGGATAGAGGAAGAGTTTGATGGAAGAAAAATGGGAAGAAGAGATTTATTTGGAGATGATTTCTAAGAAAATCCTATTCTTTCTTTGGAGAAGACTTGGAGAAGAAGAAGAAGAAGAAATTTTGAAGTGGGAAGAAGAAGGAATGGGGGAAGGGGTGGCCGGCCCAATGTGGGAGGGTTGGGGCACTTGCTAATTACAAGTTTGCCCCTCCTTTTACTTCTTAGCTAAATTAGCTTCCTAATTATTTTTTTGGGTTAGTTTAGACCAAATAAAAATCCTAATTAGGCCTAAACACTCGTGGGGGACTAGTCCAAACTCTTAAACCTACTTGTTAAGTTTGGTGGGCCATGGCTAATTAGTGTGTTAAACACAACTCAAGTTAAAATTCCCCGGAGTCCCGAATTAAGTCGGAATGCGATGAAATTCGAACCGGACTCCTATAATCATTAAATATTAATATTCATGAAATAAAATTCCCAAAAATATTCTAAAATAGAAAATTACCATTTTGCCCCTATCTTGGAAAAGTGAGGGTGACACGAAACAAGCCACAGGTAGCGGCAGCAAACAAGCGAAATCAAAGTAAGTTTTCTCCGCCCACCTTCAACTACTTTCTGATCTACAAGTTCCAACGCGCAGACAACATATAGATCTTTAAATCCTAGTAATTAGTTCGAACTAAGTCGAACCAAAATCGCATCAAAAATCGACCCCAAAAAAGACGAAAAACTGTCTCGAACGAGACAGAAATTCAATCCCTGGGACCTCATTTGGAAGGCATATATCTTCCAATCTAGATCGATTCTTCGAAATCTAGTTAAACCTATTTGAAGACAACCTATAGGGCATCAAAATGCTATTTACGAATTTTTATTTCATCCATTATACATCAAGATAAACTTCTTTGAAGATCGAGAAAAACATGTTTTTCAAAACTTTAGAAAATAGAAAAATTGTCCGATACGACGTGCATCCCGCCAATCCGGGCGACGTGGTCGCGAACCGAAAGCATCGAAAGGTGCGTAACGGTTTCGTGAATGTGTGGGCTTTGACGGAATTCAAATTGGTCGCGTGTGCGCGACGAATTTGATACGTATCCGTCGAAATTTACCGTATCGGCCTCTGTGCAAATTTTTTAATTACTTTGTGGACGCTTGTCAGATCGAGACAAAACTTATGCCAACAGGACCGTATCATTTTTCTGGTCCTGTATGCCAAGTTTGGTTCAATTCTGAGACAGTTGAATCGGACGTCGTTTTGCAGGCCCCACGGTCCAACTCAACGGGGCGATTTTGTGCACGGCCCGCCGGAATCCAACTCTGGATATACGGTTGGGTTCGTATCAGAAAATCGAACCTGTTGACATATAGTTTGATGACTTTAGAAACCATTGACTCTGGCACAATTTTTGGTACAAAGCGGGTCCAACGGCGGACACCGTTTTTGCCCAAAATTATCGTTTTTTCCCTGTGTCCAGAATTGGACTTAAGGACAGGCAATCCTAGCTAATTTGACTATTCTGAAAATGTTGGAAATGTTTATTTCAGCATCTGGAGACTTCTGCATGTGTTGACTGATTGTGGCTCATTGAGTGATATGGTATTATTGGTTTCACCAGCTAAGGATCTCAGGCAAGTGCACTTTCTGATTGCTTTCGATTCATAGTAGTCTTTTCATTTCATGTTTATACATATGTCTTGCTGCTTGTTGACACGCTCGTCACACGGAGTAGTCGGGAGGGGAAATATCTTAGTAGACATGTGGACTACCCAGAACTATCCCCATGATGTCTATTCGTGAACAATAGCACCTGTACACGACACGTGCAGGTACCGGATTTACCCCCTAGCCGTTTACATGTCGAAACGGATATTTCACACCACATAGGTAGATGTCTTTTATTTATTTTTCCTTTTTCTTCTCCACTGTGCCTGTCATTAGTACTTTCCAGTTTTCATATCTCATATGTTATTTTATGTCTTGTTAATTCTATTGTGTTTTCGCATTGCCGTCGGTTTGTGTACTTGTTCCATTCCTGACTGGAAACCAACATTTTTCAGGTTTAGCCGCGATCACTCTTAGCACTGGGAAGACATGGGTATGCTGAGGCCGACCTAGATAGTGGAACTAGTTGTCATTTTCATTAATTGTGAGAACTTTGTATTTTTCTTTAAATATAAATCTTATAAATGTTGTAATAAACTTAGAAATATGAATGAGCAGCAAATATTATATTCTGTAATTTTGAGCATTTATTTCTTGCGGGCTTGACAGCGTTCTACCGCCGACTCGGCGGCGTAGGCTGGCTTGGATACGTCTCGTATCCGAAAAGCGGGTGCGGGTCGTGACAAGGAGGCTATCTCGACCATGATCCAGGAGGTGACTCGCATCAAGCTGCAGGCAGGGACATGTGGTCCTCCTAAAGTAAAGTCAGCACTGGCGGCTACCAGTTTAAGCGACACAAGGCCTAAGGAAGAGCCCTGGCAGCACAACCGGCAGTGCTACAACTGCAAAAAAATGGGGCATCATCGGTATGCTTGCACCAAACTACCTAAGGAGGGAGATCCAGGTGGTGAACATAGACAGTTCGTGGACATGGATATTTTGGAGGACATGGTCTTGGTCGTAGGGGTCGACGGGGTGGTCGAGAAGGTTATCGGACGAACCTGCTGGTAGCAGAAGGGGATGAGGGAGTTGGTGCTACCTTTACTGAGGAGGATCAGACACTGATGAGCATGTTGGAGGCATTTAGGAGGAAGCAAAGAGCGTCAAATGATGGAGACAGGGGGAGTGGAACCAAGGAGGCATCTATCTCATTCTTCGCTGGAGGCAACACCGCCATGTATGCCCATCCATCAGAAGGTACTGATAACTCACTCGCCCTTGCATCTATATCTTTCCTTAAATCGTCAGACTGGATTATCGACTCGGGGGCTTCTCGGCATGTGACGGAGAATACTAGTGAGTTCTCCTCCTACACTCATCTAGCATTGCCATACAGTATTCAAACAGATGATGGTACTTTCCAGTCAGTAGTCGGTAATAAAATTATCCAATATTTTATATGTTCCATCTTTTCAGTTAGTCTTTTGTCCACCAGTTCTATAATCCTCCAACTAAAATGCATTGTCTCTTTTGATATTCCTAAGGTGATCTTCCAGGAGAAAGAGACGAGACGAAGACTTGGGACTGGTACTTGGCATGAGGGACTGTGGTACCTGGATCGAGAAGGGTTGGATTCATTATTGGTGTCTATGGTAGAGAAGACAGGAATAAGAGGACTGAAGATGAGTGCCGATGATACATTAATACTCCACCACAAAAGGTTGGACACTTCTATTTTGTTACTTTAAGTAAATTGTATCCAGCTATTTATGAGAAAACAAATAAGGAGAAACTAGTATGTGATGTATATGATTTAGGCAAACTTACTAGGAGCTTATATGTTAGTACGGGTCATAGGAGCTCGTCTGCTTTTAATGTAATACATTCTGATATTTGGGGGCCATGTGTCATTACTAGTATGAATGGTCACAAGTATTTTGTTTCCTTCATTAATTGTTCTTCTCGTGTCACTTGGTTGTATTTGATAAAGAATCATAGTGATGTATCTACATATTTTCGGGACTTTCATAAACATGTCTAGACTTAGTATAGGACAGTGGTAAAGGTACTGAGGTCTGACAATGGGACATTGTATACCAATAGAGTACTTACGGAATACTTGTCAGCCCAAGGGATACAACATCAGACCAACTGTGCATACACACCAGCACAAAATAGAGTAGCAGAAAGGAAGAACATACGCCTTCTGGAGGTGGCAAGAAGCATGATGATCGATATGAATGTCCCACAGAATCTGTGGGGGCATGCAGTGTTGACAGCAACTCAACTAATTAATAAGATGCCTTCGAAGGTACTGGGATGAAAGTCTTCATGTGAAATATTATAAGAAACTAATAGTGGGATACTCCCACTGAAGGTGTTTGGTTGCATGTGTTTTGTAAAGGACAACAGACTGTCAGTTGAAAAACTTGATCCTAGAGCTGTCAAGTGCATCTTCGTGGGCTACTCGGCGACTCAGAAAGGGTATGTGTGTTGGAGCCCAATAGAGAATAAGAAGTTTGTAAGCATGAATGTTCACTTCAGGGAGCATGAGCCACACTACCGTCAGGAGGGAACCTCAAACAACTCACCTGATACTGCGAGTATGAGGCGAGAGGGAGAGATTGGTGAAAGCCTGGTGACCGATTTTGGAGTATGGCATGGAGGCACGGTTAAGGAAGAACAAGAAGGTGAAGAGGAACAAGGGGAGGAGATGAGAGGTGTTAGGCCCACGGCTTAGGGGGAGATACTTACCTACAACAAAAGAGGGAAGCAAAATACATGACCAGTCCCTACAGTGCCGGTGCCAAGTCCCTTGCATGCGCCTGTCTTGACTCCTGAGACACCTACACCACCACCAGATTCTTCTTCAGGTGATATCATTCTTCCTACTCCTCCCACAGCTACTCCTCCCACACTATTATCAGTACGGATGACCACTCGCAGCAATACAGGAAATCCTCTTGATAGATATGGTTGGGACCTTGTTCAGTTTGTTTTATATGATCATATTCTCTTCTCATGGAGCATTCATTGTATCTTTGGATAGTATTACTGTACCTAACAACTGGCAGGTTGTCAAGAACGATCCAAAGTGGAAAGCGGCGATGCACAGGGAGTTGGGGGCTCTTGAGAAGAACCACACTTGGGAGCTGGTAAAACTGCCAGAAGGAAAGAGAGAAGTCGGATGCAAGTGGTCTTTGTCACGACCTATAACGCTCCAATCCCAAAATATGTAGGACTATGATATGTATACATGCCAGCTACTCATCGAGAGGACTCCAGCCCAGCTCAAATACGTATAAGCTGTCTGGTTGTTCTAGACCAACTATATCTCAATCCAATAAATATCGATGGCAATAACGAATCAAGTGCAGTAAGGCTAATCAGACCATAATACACTGATTCTAGACTAGATAAATATGTTAGAGTGGATCTCCAATAACAAATTTATCATGAACAAGCTAGAAAAAAAGTAGAAGCTTGTACAAGACTAGGCTATAATGCAGCAAGAATCAAATATAGGACAAAATTTAAATACGGAAGAGAAAGATAAAACATCAACTAATATACCTGCAGTCTTGGTGTAGCAATCATCCTCCATCAATGTACCATACATTCATCTAATACCTGGAGAGATCACCAGGTCCTCAGGGGACTAGCAAGACACATAATATATATGCCTACTATACAGTAAATAACATGCAAGAAAAATAGGAATAACAAGTAGAGGAAAGGATAACACATAAAGGAACTCTACAGATGGTAACATGTCATAAGAATATAATATTAATCTTGGCTATAGGTTCATGTGATAAAAACTGCAGCCCGGTGAGGCACTAAAAGTCTTATAACAGGTGCTCTATCGTAGCCCGGGGAGGCACTAACAATAGAGGTATAGCCACGGCTAATAAAATATCTCTCCTAAGGAACTAGAAAGTCAAGTCTATATAATCATGTCAAAATCAAGTACAGGTCAGGAAAATATGGCACAGGCGTAACAGTACTATCAATAGACATGAACAAGATAGAAAGATAGAAAAAGTAACATAGAAAATAAGTAATAGTCTACGTGCACGTAAAACTAGAAAATAATCATGACATAAAGCAAGAGAATATGTAACCAAGTAAGAAATAATAGAAATATAGAAAAGTATGTAAATAATGTAAAGTTTGGCAAGGTATTTGCCTGGTGTAGCGCGTAGAACCGACAATCCAGTCAACCAACGACCCACAAAAGTCAAACTCTCACAATAGTCTCTAGGACTGAAACAGATATTTCCAACGTATTCAAAATAGTCAAATTAGCTAGGATAGCCTACCCATAAATCCAATTCTGGACACAGGAGCAAAACGATAATTTCGGATCAAAATGTTGTCCGCTGTTGGACCCGCTTTGCAGCAAAAAGTGTGCCAACATCTACGGTCTCTAAAGTTATCAAACTATATATCTACATGTCTAATTTGATGAAACGAACCCAAATGTATGTCTAATTTTGGATTTCGATGGACTGTGCACAAAATTGCCCGTTGAGTCGGGTCGCTGGCCCACAAAAATAGCGTTACGATCAGCCTTTTTAGAATCAGACAAAACTTGTCATAACAGACCAGAAAAACGATACGGTTCTGTTGGCACAAGTTTTGTCTCGAGATGAAGAACGTGCACAAAGTAATTAAGGAATTTTAGAAAAGGCCGATACGGTAAATTTTGATGGATACGTATCAAATTCGTCGTACACACGCAACCAATTCAAATTACGTCAAATTCCACATGTGCACAAAGTCCATACGCACCTTTCGATATAAGTGGTTCGTGACCAAGTCGCCTGGATTGTCGGGACGGACTCCATATCGGGGTTTTTCGAGGTTTTGAAAACAGATTTTTGGTCAACTTCAACCTAACTTTAAACAGAATATAATGAACATAAAAATAAACTAATTAATGGGTTCTGATCTAGGTCAGGTTGTCTAAAATATTGTTCAAGCGGTTTTCCAAGATTCACCATATCCTAGTCACAAATCGACCGCAAACAGGGAACGTTGAGACAGTTTCTAACGTCCAAAAATTGAGTTTTTTCTCGATTTTGGAACTCATTTTTCGTCGCGCATACAGCGAATTAAATTAAACTAATTGAAGGGTTTACAAGCCGTATAGGTTATCTACGTACCAGAGCAACTGGTTCGCAAAACGTCGAACCGTAGAAGCGGGAAATTCGTCATGAAGTTGGAACCTTGCTGTTGCTGCTGTTGTTATGTGCTATTGTTCTTCTTGCGGCTGTGCGCTCTGCCATCACCGTGGACGGCGGACAACGCTTTTGTGGTAGCATGCGTGATGGCCACGGACAAAGGATTGGCCTGGAGGCGCGTACGGCTAGGGAGTTGAGGGCTCGGGTTCTCGAGAACATTCCAAGATTTTGAATACAGAAAATTAAACTAAGGGCTGTATATATATATATATATATATATATATATATATATATATATATATATATATATATATATATATATATATATATATTAAATTCTATTTTTGATTTAAAACCTAAATGGATTTTATTAGGATTTGGAGATAAAGATTTGGGATTTGATTTGCATTTTCTTCTTCTTTTCCTAATACTATGTGTGTGTGTGTGTGTGTGTGTGTGTGTGTGTGTGTGTGTGTGTGTGTGTGTGCATACATATTCAATAAAACCCCAAAATCTTAACAACACTTTTACTTGGGATATACATAAAAATGTATTTAATATATATTTCCTAAAACACAAAATAATCAATAATAAAGATATTTTATACTAATCATAGTATCAATAATAATAGTAATAATAATAACAAATACCATAAACCAATAATAGTTATAGTATTATGATGCACGTTAAACTCCCAATTTAATTGGTCTACCAAATTCGTGCAAATATTCTAAAATGACATACAAATATTAGTAATACTTCTATTATACGTAAAACACATATTTAGAAAAGATGTCAATCCCAAAAATAGAATATGAAATATATGCATATATAAAAAATATATGTACATGGGCGTCTCTGAACGCACTCCCGACTATATCGGCTTGGGTTTGGTTCGGGTCAAGTTCGGGCTAGAATGGTACAACTGGATTTTCTAAAAGTCATAATCTCAAATAAATAACTAATTAGATAATTTATAGTGGTCAAGTCACAACTTTGTCTGATTTTTCTAGTTGGGACATTGCTATGGCTAGGCCTTCCCTATCGTGGCTAATACACTAGTCAAGGCATATGACTACACTATCCGTGCCAAAATTTCTAGTTGTTATGCATCTCTAAATTTAAACATCACTAAGGCCATATATATATATAGTATTAAGCTATTATAATTGTAATCATATATATACAAAATTGTATTTAAACCTATTTGGTTGTATAACGATCCAAAATAAATTCAGAATAATTCTACTAAGTCATGACAAGCTACCATGGCTCTACTAAGTGGGGTTAGCTAGGTTAGGGGTCCAGATATAATTTCTAGCAAATCGAACTCAAAAATTCAACCAATAAGTCTTTTGTGCCATTCGCAAATAAATAGTACATGGGGACTCGATTTAGTGGCACACCCTGGCATGTGTGTCGTAGGCTCAAAATGGTTCAAAACTATATATTGGGTTAAATAGTTTTGATCAATGTCGAGTTTTGAACTCATTGTGGTAGTTAGGTTTAGAATTACGATAAACGGTTCAAATGGCTTTAATTGATCCGAAGTTGTGCGGAGTCAAAAAAAAATTAGGAACAAGTTGGATGGGACATGAGATATCAAGTTGAAGGTGGAGTTGTCAACTTCAAACTCATGAGGAACATTTTGAAAGATTGGCATGTCTCATGGTCCAAAAATCAAATCTACGGAAAAGTACGTCTATAGTCATAATAATATATATATATAAATTTATTTTAATAAAGAAAAATTATCTAAATAAATTTAAAAAAATCCCAAAATTAGGGTCCTCACACGATCCGCACCCATTTTTGGGATACGAGTGTGTGTCCAAGTCCAGCCTACGTGCAGTATCGACGGTAGTACGTGTCTAGCCCGCATAAACAAAATGCT
>JANAVB010035219.1:11561709-11839836 GCA_029216955.1 Iris pallida
TTGACTTTCACATTGATTATGTCATCTAAATACTATATAAATATTATTTTAAATCCTATTTCTAAGAGAGCGACATACCTTAAATAGGTTGTAACATTTACGCCATTCTAAGTAGCTAAGAATATTTTCCTAATAAGATTTCATAATGAGTTACAAAACTTCGAAAAAATTGAATATTTTTTGACTAGTAATTTGTGTTTCTAAATAGGTTTTATAAGGCTTCCTAAAATAATTATATTGTTACCCTTTCTCTAAAACAACTCTTTTCTTAAACTAGAATGTTATGACCATGGCTAAACTAATTGTATCCTTATTTTCTTGCCAAAACGGACCCTTCTTATTGATAGTAGCTAATTGGACTCAACGGGATGTCGGTTTCACCAGCAAGGACCCCAGGCAAGTGCACTTATTGATTGCTTTTCGATTCATAGTAGTTTATACATATGTCTTGCTGCTTGTTGACACGCTCGTCACACGAAAATTAGTATCTGGATCTCTACTTACTATATTTCGTGATTATCATGTTTTTGTGTTTCGTGACTTGTTCGAGTCCATGAGTACTAGTCGGGAGGAGAAATATCTTAGTAGACATGTGGACTACCCAGAACTATCTTCCGTGTCTTTCGTGGAGAATAGCAGCTGCACACGACACGTGCAGGGTACCGGATTTACCCCCTAGCCGTTCACATGTGGAAACTGATATTTCAAAACACATAGATAGTTGTCTTTGATTTGTTTCTTGTTTTCTTCACCGCTTGCCATAACATCAGTTACTTTCTAGTTTTCATCTCACATATGTTATTTTCATGTTTTGTAAATTCTATTGTGTTTCCGTATTACCGTCAGTTTGTGTGCTTATTCCATTTCTGACTGGAAACCAATATTTTTCACGTTTAGCCATGGCTTCACTTAGCATGGTATGATACAGGTGTACTTGCAGGCAGAAACCTATAAATTAGATAGAAGTGTGTAACGCCCAAGTCCCAAATACGAAGGACTAGAACGTAATCATGCCAGCTGTATACATACGAAGTATATAGAACCTCGTATATATATATATAAGCTGTAAAATGCAGTAACCAAGGTAATAAATCTCATCCACAAAGATAAATATGATATAAAAGTAACTTAGAATTTGTCATGTACACAATAGTTGGGCGAAGACAAAGTCCACTACCAACCAAATTAAATATGGAAAAATATACAAGGAAAGAATTCAACAAGCGAGAGCAATGGCGAGTCCAAGAGTAATCACCACGAAGGAAGGAATGGCCTTAGCTAGAGCACCTGCAAGAAATCACGAAACACACACCTGGCGAGATAACCAGGTCCTCAGAGGGACGTAACAAGATACATCAACATGCCACATAACTGAATATATACTATGTCATAAATCACAAGTAAAGTAAATAGTCACACTCGTAACAAGTTCCAATACCTCATCATCGAAACAGTGAACTATTCCTACAACCAAATAAGGACAAGGGGTAGTACACTATACCGCGATACGATATTGTCCCAAGCTACTAATGGAACGGGGTGATATGACATTGACGAGGGTTACCTAACCATCTAATGTGTTTATGCAGTAAGAACAAACCTTCAACGCATGAGCCCTGGCTGTAAATAGGATCGGCATAGTTCCCATATAGGGCACCAGGGGCCTACGTCCATAACGCTCGGGAAGCGTCAGAGGGCACCATATGCAAGGGGCTACGTCCATAACGCTCTGGATAACGTCAGAGGGAACTTGGAGCCTGCGTCTCCGGCGGAGCGCACAGGTAATAAGGGAAGTGCATATAAGCCCATACGTCAGGTAATGTTCTCCCCACCCAATGTTTCTGTTAAGTTGCCTCCACGACCATGTACCTCTACTAACTGCTAAGTCTCCTAACACGCCTCTATTAGCAGTTAGCCCTAACGCATGCGCATGGGGGATCAACCCACACGCAAGAACCTCTACATGCTACTCATCTCACTCATCCTCGTGGTCCAACTGTGTCAAGATATATGATATACACTACAGACGGTAGTCCCTTAACTCTAGGTTCATGTGCAACCAAAGGATAGTAACAAAGTACGCTAATAATCACTGAGCATGTAGTAAATCAATAACTGTAACAGCTGGAAATAATGAACAGTGATATATAATAAAATGCAGACTGAATATAAATAGTATAATGGCAAGATATCTTGCCTGGTGTTACGCTTGGTGTGGTGCGATAATCCGACAAGTCATGTCTGTCCCGTAGCCATGTTCGATGTGTCACGGTCCGAAGTTGCAAGGATTAGAGAAGCACAATTAGCTATGAGTAAAGGGAATAATTCGGAGAGAGTTTGAGCGAAGAGACGCGTGTCCTATTTTTAGAAAATATCTCATAATATACTTGAAAAATAATTCTATGTAAATACTTGAAAATATTATATATATATAAATTGTAAAAATACATTTTTATTGGTCCAGAAAAATAATAAATATTTTTAGGCAAACTCTAAGTTGTCAAAATATTTTAAATAGTATTTTGGAAAATAAATAAAAACAGTTTAGGGTTTAACCCTAATTTTGTCAAAATGTATTTTGAAAATTATTAATTATCAAATTTATTTAATAACCCGAATAATACACTAATAAAATTGTAATCATAACAAAAGTATTACTATAATAACAATAATAATAATAATCAACAATAATAATAATCAAATAATAATACTAATAATAATAATAGTAATGATAAGAATTAGTAATAATAATAATGATAATATTAAACTTAATAAATGTTATAATCCAGAATGGTAGTAATAATAATGATAGTAAATAATGATATAAGTAATAATATAATATAATAATTCTTAATAAAACAAGTAGTAATAAAAATAATAATAAAAAAATCTTATTACTTACTGAACAGCCTTTTCTCCAAATACGTTCATGAGAGAGAGATAGAGGATCGGGAGAAAGGGTTTACCACGGTGGTTCCGGCCTGGGGGCCGGCGGACAGAGCGCGGAGGCGTCGGAGGGCTCGTGCGTGGTGATCGACACCGGGGAGGCGAGGCGGGAGCTCGCCGGTGACTCGACCGTCGGAGGACACGGTGGTTGGGCGTTCACGGCGGTCGAGGAGTGGCTGAAGCGGCGGAGCGGACGGGCGGCGGCACGAGAGAACGGCCCACTGTGCTGGAGGAGAGAGGTGGTCTGGCGCGGATGGGCGGCGGAGAAGGTGCTGGAGCGGGCGGCATTAGGGTTTTCCCGGTCGGGGCGCCCTGCGCGTGTGGAGGTGCCGGCTTCGTCGGCGGCGGGCGGCTGGGTCACGCACGCCGGAGCGATCGCTCGGCAGCTCGCGGGCGGCCACGCGGTCGGAGGAAGAAGGGGCGGCGAGTTCCAGATCTGCGCGGACACGACGGTCCGTGCTGGCGCCGGTGGTTGCTTGGTTTCCGATGACGTCGGGTGGAGGTGGTGACCGGCGGTTCGGCCTGGCTCGCGCTCGGCGGAGGTTCGGGTTCTTCTCTCTTTCTCCCTGTAGTTTTTGGTCTTGTGTTGGTGTTTTGGGGGTACGGCGGTGACGGATTCTGGACTGGAGGTGGTGGTGATGCTTAGTGGTCGTGGTCGGAGTTGAATTTGTGGGGGTCTGTGTGGTGGTGGCGACGAGGTATTGGGCTGGTGGTAGCGTCGGTGACTGGTTGACGGGGAGGATGACGTGGTGGTGTTGGTGGTGTTAGGGTCTGGGAATTGGTGGCAGGTACAGATGGAGAGCGGGGGTTGTCGGGAAGAACGGGGAGGATAGGGGGTGGCCTGATGGTGGTCGAAACGGGGTGTCGGGACTTGTCCGACACAAGGAGCAAACTGTATTTGTACCAAGAAAATATAGTGGATGGAAAAGGATCACGGACACGATGCACAAATTGTGTTGTGGATGGAAAATTGCTGGAGGAGTACCTCTCCTTTTATAGGAGGTGGAAATTCCCAGTTGGATAGGGATTAGTATTCGTTTAAACCCCTGATGGATAATTCCATCTTTTAATTTAATCGAATTTAAAATTCAAGCAATCAAAATCAATCAATATAGATAACTTCCTTTAGTTAAGTGCCTATTTAAAATAATATCTTTCCCAAATTTAAATTATCCAAAAATAATTCAAATATTAAATAAAACCAATTCTTAAATATCATTTTCATAAATATTAAAATATGATATTAATTAATTTCGAAAATCAATATAATTAAATCATAAAGTAGCTTTTATAAGTAACAAAAGTATATTGATAACAAATTTTCAACTTCACAAGATATTTGGAATATGTTTCATATAAACGCAAAAATCTTCAATAACTGCTAATTTTTAAATGAATAAAAATAACTCTTTTACAAAATAAAAATATTTATCACCTTTATTTGAATATGTACTTTTCTATAAAATAAAATTTATAAATAAAAATATTTTTCTAAATATGTACCTCGACACATATTCGCACTCGTCGAGCAAATACGAAACGCAAATTTCGCACGTTACATAAATACAAAAAAAGTAACTCATGTGCACGTATAGATACAAAAAAAATAAATACAAAATTTTAAAATAAAAAAATCGTAGTAGAAATTTAGGGGGCTTACATCCTACCCAACTTAAAAGAATTTCGTCCTCGAAATTAAGAATTAGTAGGGGGTGGGAGGACACAAGGGGGTATCAATGGGGATCCAATGATGACAATGATTTCACAAAATCTTGTCGTAAGAAATCGCGATCTAGGTCGTAGTAAAACAATACGGTATGGTCACGGGTAATGAATGAGGGTCACGATTAAGAGAGCGAAATAGATTTGCTTTAATTAAGCGATTGGAGGGTCTTGATAAGGTCGAGTAATTTAGGATGAAGATATAGCAACATCGAATAAGAATGGTCATAGCCGATAGGAAGGCTAGAGGAAGTTTTAGTATAACGCTTTCGTCCTCCTAAAATAGGTGAGGGCGAAGCAATATAGAGTTCGAAGGAGGCGTTATCGAGTACGAATACGTGATTCAACGACGATCGAAAGTTTCAAGTAGAATTGTCAAGACAGTCGCGGATGAGACTCTAGGGCGAGTTTGACTGTGTCTCCATATGCGTAGAATAATATATGAAAAGCGAACCGTGTGCACTATGGTTGATCAGACCATAATA
Source organism: Iris pallida (assembly GCA_029216955.1). Classification (NCBI taxonomy): domain Eukaryota; kingdom Viridiplantae; phylum Streptophyta; class Magnoliopsida; order Asparagales; family Iridaceae; genus Iris; species Iris pallida. The sequence goes on from JANAVB010035219.1 coordinate 11,566,863, forward strand.
CTTCGGTTCTGATTAGACAATGTATTAGTGGGCGCCCACAATAAACATGTCACGAACAAGCTCGATAAAGAGTAATCTTGCAAAATTAGATTATAATAGCAACATAAGATAGTAAAAATATAAGCAGTGGATGATGAAGGAAATTAAATAGTCCAAGATCTTTTAGAATTGAGTCTTGCCCGAAGTTCGGGCCTATACAAGCGGCTCGGTCCACTAAATTCTATAGTCTAAGTGAAGCTATCAATGGGATCGTGAGGTATTCTACCCGACTTACAAGAGTTAATCTAGTAGTGTGATGGAACAATGAGTCAAGCAATCAAAATACCACAAGGTTAAGCATTTTGTGAAGAACATAATTATTTCGGGTCGAATGAATTGACTCGAGGTTGAATTCCTGAGGCCATAAATATTTTGGGTACCATGATAATTGTTATAGTTTAGTCTTTTTGACCAGAAAGTCGTATCAAGAAAATAGAGTACAAGGAGGCGGGTTTTAGTGGGACATGATATACCTACATGAAGGTGAGCTCGTCTAGGTCTTGCGTGTAAAATTTGTTGGAAGGAAAAGTCTAGTGTTGTGCTCCAATTATTGAAGTCATGATAGGGAACACCAATAGGTCTAGAATAGAAAGTGGGAGTTCATAAGGTGACATTTACGCAAAAATAAGATGGATCCAGTTAAAGCATGAAATAAAGATAATTAGGAAATCTCGTAGATCAAGGTAAAATAAGTTAGAGCACAGTTTCTAGAGAGAAAATAGTCTCATAGGTAAGGATGTGGTCAAGGGGATGGTTATAATCATTTCTAAGTTCAAACAATTAGATGGTCACGAATAAGGATCTAGCTTGGAGGGAAGGTCGAGCGAGTCAAAGATATGTTCATCGGTTTGGTCGATGACTAATTACACTTGTGTATATGCAATATTATAGTTATAGGTGGCATGGCAATCTAATGTGGAATACTTCTATCTCACTAGGGTGACCTTACTTGTTTCTTAGTCCTCTACCAATATATGATTTAATCCACAATTTCAAGTTCCTCAAAATTTTCTCAATAAATTCCAAGATACTTCGTCAAAATTTTCAATTATCTTAGACTGTCAATTTTAATCACAATTTTAAATCTCTAGTAAATCTCGAAACAACCTTGTATATCTCAACTTGAATAATAACTCCCTCTTTTTTTTCACCAAAATCTTAAACTCGACATTTAAATAAGTTTATCCGCCGAAATTCATACCACGAAATGGAATATTTAAATAACTCCCGAATTTAATTCTATATCCTTCCAATGTGTATATCTAGCTTCCAATAAGTCACAACTACTCTACAAAAGTGATATATATATATATATATATTTTTTTTACCAAAACTTAAATATCCATAATCAAGGTTTTAAACTCGAAATCTACATAACTCTATAAATCATAGATCATAGAACAAAATTTGAAATTTGAATCTTTCCTTCAAGTTGATTTCGTACCTTCCAAAATATTTTAAACAAATATTTTTACCATCATCTCTTCAAACTCAAAATTTAATACTTTAAAATTCATAAATCATAGAATCAATTTAAAACCTCAAGCTCTCTAATAAACCATAAATCATAAACCTTCATATTCTCTAGTTGTTACAAATCATAACTTATAATTTGAAACACTTTAATAAATTCGAGATAAACTTTGACATATTCAATTCAACTTGAACTTAATCGTGAATCATGTGTCACAATTTAAAGATGTTTTACAAATATATCCCAAGAAATCATAAATTATTTCACAATTTCTAAAAATCATAACCATAAATTTGTTTTCGCGATCTAGCTGTCCTCTTGTGTATACCACCTTGTAATAGCAAAATAAAATTCCAACTATCATTTGAAAGTAGTAATATGCCACTACCCAACTTGGAATTAACTAATTCTAAAAATCATATTTCTAGGAAAGTAAATGCCTCTACAACTCAAATAAAATCTCCATGCATATTAATTGTAAATATAATCCATCTAGCCATGTGTTTAACCTATGGGCATATACTAGTGTAGTCATCTTACTAAACACGAAACTAAGAATTTACGGTGGAAGGAGTCAAGCAAGATGCAAATCAAGGGGGTCGAACGAGAGTTCGGAATTTGAAGTCAAGGAAGGAAGTCAAGTAGGTGGATGAGATTCTAAACTCTAATCCTATATTGCAGGTCCGTTCGGTACAATCATGTAATCGAAACGGCAAACTAGACCTGCATGGGCCACCACAAAAACATGTAACGCCCCAGTCCCAAATACGAAGGACTAGAATGTAATCATGCCAGCTGTATACATACGAAGTATATAGAACCTCGTATATATACATAAGCTGTAAAATGCAGTAACCAAGGTACTAAATCTCATCCACAAAGATAAATATGATATAAAAGTAACTTAGAATTTGTCATGTACACAATAGTTGGGCGGAGACAAAGTCCACTACCAACCAAATTAAATATGGAAAAATATACAAGGAAAGAATTCAGCAAGCGAGAGCAATGGCGAGTCCAAGAGTAATCACCACGAAAGAAGGAATGGCCTTAGCTAGAGCACCTGCAAGAAATCACAAAACACACACCTGGCGAGATAACCAGGTCCTCAGAGGGACGTAACAAGATACATCAACATGCCACATAACTGAATATATATACTATGTCATAAATCACAAGTAAAGTAAATAGTCACACTCGTAACAAGTTCCAATACCTCATCATCGAAACAGTGAACTACCCCTACAACCAAACAAGGACAAGGGATAGTACACTATACCGCGATGCGATATTGTCCCAAGCTACTAATGGAACGGGGTGATATGACATTGACGAGGGTTACCTAACCATCTAATGTGTTTATGCAGTAAGAACAAACCTTCAACGCATGAGCCCTGGCTGTAAATAGGATCGACATAGTTCCCATATAGGGCACCAGGGGCCTACGTCCATAACGCTCGGGAAGCGTCAGAGGGCACCATGTGCAAGGGGCTACGTCCATAACGCTTTGGATAACGTCAGAGGGCACCTGGAGCCTGCGTCTCCGGCGGAGCGCACAGGTAATAAAGGAAGTGCATAGAAGCCCATACGTCAGGTAATGTTCTTCCCACCCAATGTTCCTGTTAAGTCGCCTCCACGACCATGTACCTCTACTAACTGCTAAGTCTCCTAACACGCCTCTATTAGCAGTTAGCCCTAACGCATGCGCATGGGGGATCAACCCACACGCAAGAACCTCTACATGCTACTCATCTCACTCATCCTCGTGGTCCAACTGTGTCAAGATATATGATATACACTACAGACGGAGTCCCTTAACTCTAGGTTCATGTGCAACCAAAGGATAGTAACAAAGTACACTAATAATCACTGAGCATGTAGTAAATCAATAACTGTAACAGCTGGAAATAATGAACAGTGATATATAATAAAATGCAGACTAAATATAAACAGTATAATGGCAAGGTATCTTGCCTGGTGTTACGCTTGGTGTGGTGCGATAATCCGACAAGTCATGTCTGTCCCGTAGCCATGTTCGATGTGTCACGGTCCGAAGTTGCAAGGATTAGAGAAGCACAATTAGCTATGAGTAAAGGGAATAATTCGGAGAGAGTTTGAGCGAAGAGACGCGTGTCCTATTTTTAGAAAATATCTCATAATATACTTGAAAAATAATTCTATGTAAATACTTGAAAATATTATATATATATATATTGTAAAAATACATTTTTATTGGTCCAGAAAAATAATAAATATTTTTAGGCAAACTCTATGTTGTCAAAATATTTTAAATAGTATTTTGGAAAATAAATAAAAACAGTTTAGGGTTTAACCCTAATTTTGTCAAAATGTATTTTGGAAATTATTAATTATCAAATTTATTTAATAACCCGAATAATACACTAATAAAATTGTAATCATAACAAAAGTATTACTATAATAACAATAATAATAATAATCAAGAGTAATAATAATCAAATAATAATACTAATAATAATAATAGTAATGATAAGAATTAGTAATAATAATAATAATAATATTAAACTTAATAAATGTTATAATCCAGAATGGTAGTAATAATAATGATATAAGTAATAATATAATATAATAATTTTTAATAAAACAAGTAGTAATAAAAATAATAAAAAAAATCTTATTACTTACTGAACAGCCTTTTCCCCAAATACGTTCATGAGAGAGAGATAGAGGATCGGAAGAAAGGGTTTACCACGGTGGTTCCGGCATGGTGGCCGGCGGACAGAGCGCGGAGGCACCGGAGGGCTCGTGCATGGTGATCGACACCAGGGAGGCGAGGCGGGAGCTCGCCGGCGACTCGATCGTCGGAGGGAAACGGTAGTTGGGCGTTCACGGCGGTCGAGGAGTGGCTGAAGCGGCGGAGGCGGACGGGCGGCGGCGCGAGAGAACGGCCCACTGTGCTGGCGGAGGGAGGTGGTCTGGCGCGGATGGGCGGCGGAGAAGGTGCTGGAGCGGGCGGCATTAGGGTTTTCCCGGTCGGGGCGCCCTGCGCGTGTGGAGGCGCCGGCCTCGTCGGCGGCGGGCGGCTGGGTCGCGCACGCCGGAGCGATCGCTCGGCAGCTGGCGGGCGGCCACGCGATCGGAGGAAGAAGGGGCGGCGAGTTCCAGATCTGCGCGGACACGATGGTCCGTGCTGGCACCGGTGGTTGCTTGGTTCCCGATGACGTCGGGTGGAGGTGGTGACCGGCGGTTCGGCCTGGCTCGCGCTCGGCGGAGGTTCGGGTTCTTCTCTCTTTCTCCCTGTAGTTTTTGGTCTTGTGTTGGTGTTTTGGGGGTGCGGCGGTGACAGATTCTGGACTGGAGGTGGTGGTGATGCTTGGTGGTCGTAGTCGGAGTTGAATTTGTGGAGGTCTGTGTGGTGGTGGCGACGAGGTATTGGGCTGGTGGTAGCGTCGGTGACTGGTTGACGGGGAGGATGACGTGGTGGTGTTGGTGGTGTTAGGGTCTGGGAATTGGTGGCAGGTACAGATGGAGAGCGGGGGTTGTCGGAAAGAACGGGGAGGATAGGGGGTGGCCTGATGGTGGTCGGAACGGGGTGTCGGGACTTGTCCGACACAAGGAGCAAACTGTATTTGTACCAATAAAATATAGTAGATGAAAAAGGATCACGGACACGATGCACAAATTATATTGTGGATGAAAAATTGCTGGAGGAGTACCTCTCCTTTTATAGGAGGTGGGAATTCCCAGTTGGATAGGGATTAGTATTCGTTTAAACCCCTGATGGATAATTCCATCTTTTAATTTAATCGAATTTAAAATTCAAGTAATCAAAATCAATCAATATAGATAACTTCCTTTAGTTAAGTGCCTATTTAAAATAAAATCTTTCCCAAATTTAAATTATCCAAAAATAATTCAAATATTAAATAAAACCAATTCTTAAATATCATTTTCATAAATATTAAAATATGATATTAATTAATTTCGAAAATCAATATAATTAAATCATAAAGTAGCTTTTATAAGTAACAAAAGTATATTGATAACAAATTTTCAACTTCGCAAGATATTTGGAATATGTTTCATATAAACGCAAAAATCTTCAATAACTGCTAATTTTTAAATGAATAAAAATAACTCTTTTACAAAATAAAAATATTTATCACCTTTATTTGAATATGTACTTTTCTATAAAATAAAATTTATAAATAAAAATGTTTTTCTAAATATGTACCTCGACACATATTCGCACTCGTCGAGCAAATACGAAACGCAAATTTCGCACGTTACGTAAATACAAAAAAGTAACTCATGTGCACGTATAGATACGAAAAAAATAAATACGAAATTTTAAAATAAAAAAATCGTAGTAGAAATTTAGGGGGCTTACAAAGTGGGCATCATTATCATTAATTTTAAGAACCTTATATTTTCTTTAAATATAAATATTGTAGAAGTTGTAATCAATTTAGAAATGTGAATGAGCAATAAATATTATATTTTATGATTTTGAGCATCTTGGCCGTGACAGCGTTCTACCGCCGACTCTGTGGCGTAGGCTGGCTTGGACACGTCTCGTATCCGAAAAGCAGATACGGGTCGTGATATTTGTACATTCACCAACAAGATCATATCCAAGATCGTTGCCTCCCGCATATCCGGTATCCTCCCTAAGATCATCTTCGAGTAGTAGAGTGGTTTTGTCCGCGGCAGAAATATCCAGGATAATATCATGTTGGCTCAAGAGTTAATCACCTGTATGAAGTTCCCGGCAAGAGGGGGCAATATAGCTATCAAATTGGACATGGAGAAAGCGTATGACAGGCTGGATTGCCAATTCGTGATCTGGGTATTCAGAGCTTTTGGATTCTCCGAAACCTAGACTAACATCGTGTGGAGATCGATCAGCAACTCGTGGTTTTCTACGGTGATCAACGGTCAGGCCGACAGCTTCTTCATATCGAGTCGCGGGGGTTAGGCAAGGAGATCCTCTATCATCCACCATATTCATTATTGCGGCGGATGCCTTGAGCAGGAACCTTAATAAGATGGCATGCACTACCAACTTCCAGCACTATCACACTGCCAGCGACTGTTCGATTATTACCCACCTGGCATTTGCTGACGATATCCTTATTTTCTCCTCTAGGGACGTTGGGTCGGTAGATGTCCTCCTCATTTTCTCCTCCGCCAAGATGAGTCTGGCCGCATGCAATCTTTGGCCACATGAGTCTGGCTGCATGAGTCTGGCCGCATGGGTCTGGCTGCATGCAATCTTTGGCTGCATGCAGTCTTTGGCCGTATGAGTCTGGCCGCATGAGTCTGGACGCATGAGTTTGGCTGCATGAGTCCTGCGGACCGCTTCCTGCCCGTGTGACAGATTTGCAGTATCCGTGGGAACCAGCCGGCATGTCGGGGCATTAATTATCCTAAGATGGCTGTCATGTAAGAACTCGGGAATCCATTCTCTCCATGCAATAGTTATTTTATTTAACTTAATAGTCCCTACGTTAAATAAAATCTCATGTCGTGGATCATGATCATTCTGGATGAGTACTTCCTTACAAAGTATGATATGCATAACTCTACAACAATGCCCGTGCGGTTAGGTTATAGATCTTATATAGCGTAATGCAACAATCAAACCTAGCCACGGGATAATCATGCCTTGACTGTAAGGTACACCTGCTGCTTTTTTAGAAAGAAGTTGAAGTCAGCACGTGTCCATATGCCAATATTCGGGATCGGCTAGTCGATCGCAATGGTTCATGTTCATATATGAACGTGTCTCATTCAATTCAATAAGGCGACTAGCTAGTCTTTTAGTTCCAACTAGGAACGCATGATCAATTATTTAGTCAAGGTAACAATCAATGTCAATTCGTGACAATGCATGAAAGTCAAACTAGTATTTAGTATGGTCGAGTCTATAACTCTCAGGATTAAGTACCAGTGATACAGGATGCCCACAAGCCAATCAAGACACGGGGCACACTCCACACAACAATATGTATTAAATGCTAACATGCATCAAGTTGCACAATCCAGCAAAATGTGCGAGATAAGACAGAATGCTCGAATTCGGCGAATCGTGCGGGATAAGACAGATGGCACAATTTTATCATGCGGTTGTGGGAACTCATGCGGTCCACAGGACGCATGCGGTCCGCAGGTCCAAAGGGGCCAGAAACTTATGCGGCCAGACTCATGCGGCCAAACTCATGCAGCCAAAGACTGCATGTGGCCAGACTCATGCGACCAGACTCATGCAGCCAAAGACTGCATGTGGCCAGAATCATGCGGCTAGACTCATGCGGCCAAAGACTGCATGCGGCCAGACTCATCTTCTCCAAAAACTGAGAAAGATGGCCAAGGAATCCAATGTCACGACCCGCACCCGCTTCTTCGGATACGAGACGTGTCCAAGCCAGCCTACACCGCAGAGTCGACGGTAGAACGCTGTCAAGCCCGTAAGAAATAAATGCTTAAGATATAACATTTGCTGCTCATTCACATTTCTAAATTTGTTACAATATTTACAATATTTATAAATGAGGAAAATGTAAGACTTTACAATTAATGAAATTAATACATCTGCTATCTATTTCTAGGTTGACTTCAGCATACCCAAGCCTTCCCAATGCTAAGTGTGATCGCGGCTAAACCTGAAAAATGTTGGTTTCCAGTCAGAAATGGAACAAGTACACAAACCGACGACAATACGAAAATATAATAGAATTAACAAGACATGAAAATAACATATGAGAGATAAAACTGGAAGATAACTGATAACATAGCACGATAGAGAAGTAAACAAGAAAAACTAATAAAAGACATTTATCTAGGTGGTGTGAAATATCCGTTTCGACATGTGAACGGCTAGGGGGTAAATCCGGCACCCTGCACGTGTCGTGTGCACCTGCTATCATTCACGAAAGACACGGAGGATAGTTCTGGGTAGTCCACATGTCTACTAAGATATTTCCCCTTCCGACTACTCCGTGTGACGGGCGTGTCAACAAGCAGCAAGATATATGTATAGACATGAAATAAAAAGACTACTATGAATCGGAAAGCAATCAGAAAGTGTACTTGCCTGAGGTCCTTAGCTGGTAAAACCAATAATAATATACCACTCAATGAGCCACAATCAGTCAACACATGTAGAAGTCTCCAGATGCTGAAATAAATATTACCAACATTCTCAAAATAGTCAAATTACCTAGGATTGCTTGTCCTTAAGTCCAATTTTGGACACAGGGGCAAAACGATAATTTCGGGCAAAAACGATGTCCGTCGTTGGACCCGCTTTGCACCGAAAAGTGTGCCAGAGTCAACGGTCTCTAAAGTCGTCAAACTACATGTCTACGGGTCCGGTTTTCCGATACGAACCCAACCGTATGTCCAAAGTTGGATTCCGGTGGGCCGTGCACAAAATCGCCCGTTGAGTGGGACCGTGGGGCCCACAAAACGACGTTCCGATTCAACTGTCTCAGAATCAGACCAAACTTGGCATACTGGACCATAAAAATACCACGGGTCCAATGGCACAAGTTTTATCGCAATATGACGAGCGTGCAAGAAATAATTGATTAAATGTCTATAAATTATGTTTACTATATTTTGTACTTTATCTAAGTTTTGAAATTTAATACTTCCTTGGCTCTACAATTACTAATTTGTTAGAGGGGCTATACAAAACTTACCTTCAACTTCTGCTAAACGAATTCTTCTCTGTAACTTCTTTCCTATAACTACTATTTTATATATATGTATTTGTATATACTGTTTATAAGTCCGAAGCTATATAATATTTATTCTATGTTAGGTCTTATACCAACTCCACTTACGGCTAATAATTTAATACTAAAGTTGTAGTTAGGAAAAGAGGAAAGGGTTTATATAAGATGTTACCTGTTTTTTTTTTTTTTTTGAAAACACACGCACACACACAATTGGGGGCTCGAACCTTGCCGGCCCCTCCGGATGTCCGCTCTAAGATGTTACCTGTTAATATTTCCTTGTTGCCGCTGTTGTTTCCATTTACTCCTCCTATTATTCGAAAAACTCCACAGTAAAAGTATGGTCACGGGAACTCTAGCTGTGTACGACATGGTTCCGACGGGATGACAAGCATCTCATCGAGGCTCGGCCAGTAGAGTCAGCGCAAGAGCGCTCGGCTAGGATTGCGACAGAATTGGCAGCTTCGCATCAATTGCGGGTGTTGTGCCAGGCATTGACGGTCGGTCGATGCATGTGGCGAGGGCTTTAGTGAACACGACAGGTTATGGTAGCGCGATGGTGGCGGTTTTCCTTTTAGGGTTTCTCCTACTCCCGACCTCTCTCACTTATATATATAAGTCGGCATGGAAAGTTCGGCTGTGCAACCAGAGGGTCGGGTCCTGTGAAGTTTTTATGCTGAGAGTTTCCTCTCGGTTCACATGGGTTATTAGCAACTCATGTGGGCCTGATTTTACGAACTTAACATGAGATTAGTTTATTGTGTGTGGCAAAATATCATAAATTTATTATTTTTAAATCTAATGAGAGGATATATATACAATAGTGAAATATTGCAGTCCAGGGTCCATATTGTTGTAAGTCTGTCCAAACTTGTCCATGTCAAGATAAAATATATTTAAGTGTGTTACAGGCCTATGAGAAGTGTAACCTAACCTACTAAGGCCTGGTCTCAGGATTGCAAACTTTTAGAGCATTCGTTAATAAGTTGGAGCTCCAAAATATATCTTAAAGTCTAAATTTATAATAATAATAAAATAAATTAGAACCGTATGAAAATAGTAGTAAATGATAAAACGTTCTTTGAGATGTGTGGCCAAAATTTAATATGATAAAGATTTAATATAAAATCTAGAATCTAAAAAGTGGGTTTCCAAATTTGGATTTATTATTCTACGAACCAATTCCCTATATTCTGAATCTAGAAGTGCTCAGACCAGGCTCAGCTGCGCTGGCTTTGGGGAAATTTGTTAGCAGCTGGCGGGCCGGCTATTGGGCATTCGGTTATGGTTTGAAGGCTATTGTTTTCTATCCTTTAGGTATATATATATATATATATATATATATATATATATATATATATATATATAGTTTATATATACATAGTTAATCAAATAATTATTTACAAAATTCTAAAATTATCATTTAAATCAAGTAAATAATATAACAATATTTTTAAAATTTTCGGGAAGGGGAGCTACACCCAAGAACTTCAAATTTGCACAACCTGGCCAGAACAAAACGAAATCTAACTTTTCAAAGGTCAAATTTGGGTAAAATGAAATGCTCTACCACATGGAACGACTAGATTTTGAAAACAAGCAAGTTTGATAGATCAAAACCAAGGAAAACTCATAAAATCTGAAACTTAAAATCTAGATCTACACACAACCATCTATGGAAATCAAAAACTTCAAGACCTAAACTCGTAGAGAAAGAGAAGAGGAACAACATGGACTAAAAATAAATGGGGATGCATGAAATCTCTCATGGTTTGCAAGATGTACTTGCCTCTCCAAATTGGGTTAGGGTTTTGGTGGAGGGAATGAAATAAAAGTTTGTGAGGAGCGAGAAAAGAAAAGGTGTATAAATATCAAGTCAAGTTTGATCTCCACCACCCATTCCTTCCCATACAATCTAGGCCATCCACCCCTTATCATGATGAACCAAGCCAAACCAAGTTGGTTCAATATGAACCAAAATTGTAACGCCCAGTCCCAAAATACGTAGGACTAGGAACGTAGACATGCCAGCTGTATACATACGAAGTACATGGCCTTGTATGTATACATAAGCTGTAATATGCAGTAGAAACCATAACAACTAATCTCATCCACAAATAAAAAAAAATAAAGAATTCATATAATCATCTATGGAAATGTATTTGTACAATATGTTGGACGGAGACAAATCCAATACCAACAAGCAAAGGACGAAATACATGGAAAATGAAATAAGTTTGGCGAGCGAAGCGAAGACGATCCAATTGCAATCATCCCCGAAGATATAGCGATGATCACGGCTAGAGCTAGAACACCTGCGTAAGACAATAGCACACACCTGGCGAGATAACCAGGTCCTTAGAGGGATGTAACAAGACACATAATATCATGCCAATAACTGAATAATAGAAGCTCAACATAAAAGTATATATATGACTAAACAAATAAAGGTCCTTAACCATTTTATGTGAAAATGCACTTTGAAGACAACGTTCCACACAAGGGCTCTCGAGACTAGAAACACGGCGCGTTAGCGTTTCAACCAATGCACTAGTGGCGTCTAGAGAAAAGTAAATGCACGGCCCATTAGCACTCGAATGAGAGCTAAGGGACATCTAGAGAAAAATAAATGCATGGCCACTAGCTCTTGGGTGAGTCACTAACGGTAGCTAGAGGAAAGTAAATGCACGGCACATTTGTGTTTCAACCGAGGCACTAGTGGCATCTAGAGAAAAGTAAATAAGTGCACGGCACACTAGCTCTCGGATGAGTCATAAATGGCAGCTAGAGAAAAGTAAATGTGTGAAAGCCCCTGCGCCTAATAACTGTCTTCACCCTCCCCATGCACTACTCGTGCTGAATCCACACCACGATATTTCTAATAACCGCTAAGTCTTCTAGACAACTATATTAGCAGTTATATCCTAACGCTCGTCCTGTACGCACCGATGTACGGTCGGTACGCAAGTCCGAATCTATATGAGACACGTGACATTGTGGTACACATGTATCGAGTTAGTGAATGCGGCACAAACAAAGGTGGTCCCTTAACTCTAGGCCAAGTGCATAAAGAAAACTAAAGTATAATAACTTGTAACTACATATGGTTTTGAAAGAACAAGAAATAAAACATGCATGATATTGAGCAAGAAATTAAACAGTAAAGGCAAGGTGTCTTGCCTGATGTCCGAGTGAGGTAAGATGATGTCCTGGTGACGAATCAATAACAGCACACAAAGAGGAAGGTGCAGGAACAACTTCAGATGCTGAAAATAGTCTATTATCTAATTATAATTAATACTGCACATATTACATTTATTTAATAAATTCTGAAGTTAGGATATGGTATAGGTTTTCATATTAGCTTTCCGAAAAACTAAACGGATCGCATTTTCGTTTCTGGAATCTCCCGAAATCGCAAAAATACTGAAACACGTTTATTTTTGGGACACTAGATACTCAAACAGTTTTGTAGAAATATACAGAATGAATTTTGTCTATTAAAATATAATTTTGGAAACCTTACCTCGATACGCTTCTTTTAAAAAAAACTGGAGGCGAAACGGAGTTCGGAGCTAGGAGATATCGTCGTTCCAAGTTGCTCTTGCTGCTAAAAAGCGGGGTTGAATTCTAATGACGAATTTTAGTCTATTGGACTAAAAATAATTTCGAATTATGGCTGATAGAAGGGGGATGTATTGGCTGGTTTATATAGGTATTTATTTCAGATTTATCTCCTAAATTAGATAGGATTTGATTTAAATAAAAAAAACGATCTAATTAATGCTAGATATGATTCCAATAGGATAAAAATTTCTAATGGATAAATCTTCCCATAAATTTAAATCAAATAAATTATTTTACAAAAAAATCAATTTGATTGCAATCCTTTAAATGATCACCATAATAACTTTAAGTATTATTCTATATTATCAAATAATTCAAATCATATGAATCCAAATCCAAATCAAACTCAACATAATAACTTTAAAATAATATCTAATATTTATCAAAATAATTTAAATCAAATAATAAATAAATTATTTAATCAAATAATATTTCAAATCTAGATTAGACAAATCGTAATGCTCCAATTAGTCATCGTAAGTATTTTAAACAATATTTAAAATATCAACATAATTTAAAGTATAGTTGATAACCATCAAGATAATTTAAATAAATTCAAATATAATCAAATAATTGATTAACATATCAAAATAATACTCGATGTCATTAAATATTATAAAATTTACTTTTATAAATCCAAATCGTTATTTAAAAATAAATAGACAAAAAAACCTTTTATCGCTCATTTTTTTTAAAAAAAACCAATTTTTAGAAGACCAAAAATAATAAAAACATATTTTATATTTCAAATAAAAAATTCGAGAACATTTTTTTTAGAAACATTATTTCAAACCATTAATTTAAAACTAATTTTTGGTAACAAAAGTAATCACAAAATATCTTTTACAAAATTTATATGAAAATTACTTTTAAACACGAAATTAAAATATATAGATATAATTTAAAAAATAATAATTTTGGAAAGATGAGTTACAAATCTACCCACCTTTGAAAATTTTCGTACTCGAAATTTAAGGACTACTAGGATAGACGGACTTGGTTGATCGGTAAAAGGATAGTAAGAATTTGTGATAAGAGAAAATAGATGGAATGGAAAACAGAATTTCTTTAATGAGAACATTAATCAATTTGGATGAAAAATAGAAGAAGTGAATGGATATGACTTGATGTGCACGGACACGATGCACAAACACATTTGTAGGTGGAAAAAATTAATGGAATAGAGAATAATGAGCCTCTCCTTATATAGGAGGTGGAAGCTACTATTTAGATAAGGATTATGATAGTTGCAAATCCCTTTAGATAATTCATCTATTTATTTTAAATCAAATTTAATAAATTTCAATCCAAATCTAAATCAATTTAAATCTAATTAAATTCCATCCTTTAGTTTAAAATCAATCAAATTTCAAATATATATATTAATTTAACTATTTAAATAAATCTATAAAATCAAATCAAGATTTAAATCGCCATAATAATTTCAAAATATATTTTCCAAAAATACTAATAATAATAATTTCAAAAATTACATTATTAAACTAATAAATAATTACGAAATATATATGTATGTCCAAATAATATTTACATAAATATACTTTTCTACTATACCATTTTATAGGAAAATTATTTATTATTATATCTGTATAAATGAAAGGCTTTTCATAATTAAAATCATAAACTTGAAAATTTAGGCACGATAGCTAAAAATAATTATTATCTATATTATTTCAAAACTATAAAAATAGAAAAAAAAATATTTTTCAAAAATATGTACGCTCGCACATAGTCGTACTAGTCGAGCAATTACGAAAAACAAAATTTTGCGCGCGACGTACAATGCAACTACGCGATGTACAATATACAAAAATAAAAAAAATCATTATCAAATTTATTTAAAAAAATAGTAGAAATTTAGGGGTTTTACAAAAAAAACCAAGAGCTAAGCAAAAGCAGAAAATAAAATACAGAAAAATATTTAGCATATAATTAAAGGAATTAAATACAGAATAAATGTATGATAAATACTAAATAAATACAGTCAAGTAGTACACGTATTAAAAATACGTATCCCGGAAACGGGGAGTGACATCTCTACCCTCCTTAGAAAAATTTTGTCCTCGAAATTTTAAATCCAAGCATGCTAGAAGCATCAGGGTTAGAGTAATCCAACTACAAGCAATTCTAGCAAGCAAGCAATCATCTTACAATATTAATAGCAAGTAATATATCTATATTTATCAATCTACTACATCAAACAATTTCTACCCATAGGGTGATAAGCATGAGGAATCAAGACAATCAAGGTATACTGAAAAAAATACCTTATGAGTCAAATAGGTGCAGCTACCATGATCGGATATCATCCTCACGTTCCCACGTCGACTCTCCTAAGGAGTGATGATTCTAAGCAACACGGACAAGGCTAATTGTTCGGTTCTTGAGTATCTTCTCCCTTCGGTCCAAAATAGACACATAATGTTCCTCGTAAGACAGGTTGGTACCAACAACCGGTTCAGAATGATCGAGGATATGGCTTGGATCCGATACATACCTACGCAACTGAGATACATGAAACACATCATGCACCTCTCGTAACGAAGGTGGAAGGGACAAACGATAAGCAACATCGTTTACCCTATTGAGGATAACAAATGGGCCTACGTATCGCGGACGCAACTTCCAGCGAACACCAAATCTAATGATCCCACGAGTAGGCGAGATCCGCAAGAACACGTGGTCCCCAACAGAAAATTCTAACGGTCTACGATGCTGGTCTGCCCAATGACGATGCCGATCTTGCAACTCGAAGTCGCTCTCTAATCCCCTTAACCACTTCAACCGTCTGAACAATCACCTCTGGGCCTAACATCTTCCTCTCCCCGATATCATCCCATGCTAATGGTGACCTGCACTTCTTACCGTATAGTGCTTCGAATGGCGCCATCTGAATACTGGCTTGATAATTATTGTTGTACGAGAATTCGACTAAGTACAGGTGACTCTTCCATGATCCTCCAAAATCTAGGATGCAAGCTCGTAACAAATCTTCTAAAGTCTGAATTATTCTTTCTGATTGCCCGTCCATCTGTGGGTGGTAAGCCATACTAAATCTTAACTTGGTACCCAGGCTCTGATGTAAACTCTTCCAGAAATGTGATATAAAATGAGTATCTCTTTCTGACACAATACTTACAGGGACCCCATGTTGCCTAACTATCTGCTGCATATACAACTCTACCAACTTTTCTGTAAATTGTTCTACTCTAAAAGGAAGAAAATGTGTCACCTTCGTAAGCCGATCTACTATCACCCAAATAGCATCCTTGCCACTTTGATCTCGGTAAACCGGTCACAAAGTCCATTGTGATATGCTCCCACTTCCATTCTGGAATAGAAAGCGGTTGTAATAATCCAGCTGGCCTCTGTTGTTCTGCCCTCACTTGCGGACATATTAAACAACGGGAAACGAATTTAGCTATCTCCCTCTTCATTCCGTTCCACCAGAAGTGTTGCTTGATATCTTTGTACATTTTGGTCCCTCCGAGATGTATAGAATACTGAGAACTGTGGGCTTTTAACATAACCTCCTGTCTGATATCTCCACTTGGCACACATAGACGTGATCCAAATCTATGTATTCCATCTTCGTGAATTTTTATCTCCTTCTTGAGTCCTGACTCACATTCTGTTCTAAGCTTCTGAATCCTTGGGTCCTGTGCCTGAGCTGCCTCGATCCTGTCTACCAAGTCGGATTGAACTCATAAACTTTCCAGAATTCCTACATCACTAGGAAGTATAACCTCGATTCCCATCTCTTAAAGATCTTCTAAAATGTGTTTTTGTGATGTCAACATAAATGCGCCGCCTCTCCTGCTAAGAGCGTCTGCTACCACATTTGTCTTGTCTGGATGATATTGAAGCTCTACATCGTAATTCTTGATCAACTCTAACCATATTCTCTGTCTCATGTTCAGTTCCTTCTGAGTAAAGATGTACTTCAGATTTTTGTGGTCTATGTACATGTCCACCCGATCACCGTACAAGTAATGCCTCCATAGCTTCAAAGCAAATACTACTACTCCCAACTCCAAGTCATGAGTCGGATAATTCTTCTCGTGGTCTCGAAGTTGCCTAGATGCGTACGCTATCACCTTTTTATATTGCATTAGGACACACCCAAGTCCCTTTTCTGACATGTCACAATATACAGTAAAACCTCCAGGTCCAACTGGTAATGTAAGAATAGGTGTCGAGATCAACTTCTGCTTCAAATTCTCAAATGATGCCTGATACTCTGCCGACCAGACAAATGGCACATCCTTTCGTGTCAAGCGGGTCACGGGTACTGAGAGTCTTGCAAAGTCTGATACGAACCTTCTGTAATATCCTGCCAATTCTAAAAAACTTCACACATCTGCTACGGTCTTAGGCATTGGACAACTTTCTACTACTTCTACTTTCGTGGGATCCACTACTACTCTAGCCCTTGATATAATGTGCCCCAAGAATGAAATATGATCCATCCAAAACTCACACTTGTTGAGCTTGGCTTACAACTGGTTCTCTCTCAGAACCTATAACACTTTTTTAAGGTGATCTTCATGCTCTTCTTCACTAGCTGAGTATACGAGAATGTTGTCGAGGAACACAACGACAAATTGATCTAAGTATGGCATAAAGATGCGGTTCATCAAATCCATAAATATTGTTGGAGCATTGGTCAAACCAAACGACATAACTAAGAATTCATAATGCCCGTACTTTGATCTGAATACCGTCTTAGGAATATCCTCTTCTCGAACTCTAACTTGATGATATCCTGACCGAAGATCTATCTTAGAGAAAACTCTTGCTCTGCTCAACTGATCAAACAAGTCGTCGATCCTTGGTAGTGGGTACTTGTTCTTTACTGTTGCCGCATTGAGCTTTCTGTAGTCAATGTACAATCTTGATGACCCATCCTTCTTCCCTACAAGTACCATTAGTGTTGCTTATGGTGATTCACTGTCTCGAATGAACTTCTTCACCTTCAGTTCCTCTATGTGCTGATACACCTTGGCCTGCTCTGAATCCGATATTCTGTAAACTCGATTCGATATCGGTTTAGTTCCAGGTGCCAGTTCTATACTGAACTCAATATCTCTAACAGGTGGTAGACCTCAAAGTTCTTCAGAAAATACGTCAAAAAACTCTTCAACTACCTTTGGGACTTGAACTTCTTCCATTACCGTTACTACTTTTTGTTTATGTTGGTCTGTCTCTGACATGACTAAGGTAAACCGCTTCATGCCCGGAATATTAAAAGATACACTCCCTCTACGATAATCTATTATCGCATGACTGTCTTTTAGCCAGTCCATGCCCAAGATAACGTTGAAATTACAAACAGAAAATTCATCAACTTGGCGGGTAAGGAATGCCCGCACACTACAACGCGACACGCTAGAATAACTTTACTAACTTCTACGAGCCCATTACCAGTGAGTATATTCAGCCTCTTTGGCAATGCCTCGAATTCTATTCCTAGTCGTATCGCAAATCATACAGATCTAAATGAGTGTGATGCTCCCGAATCAAACAATGCTACTGTGGGATATGAGGCGACGAGAATGTTACCTACCACAATATCTTCCGATGCTAATGCCTCTTCCAAGGACATATTGGATGCATGTCCTTGGCCTCCTTATTGGTTCCTATGCTGCGGCCTAGCTTGGTGTTGCCACTGGCCCCTACCTTGGTGATGCTAGGTGGTATTTGTTGTTGTTGCTGCATCGGCGGTCCCTGCTGCCGAAACATCTGAACCTGCGACATCAACGAATGTTGTGGCAACGGTCTTACTGCTACCGCTGGTCCTTGATACTGGCCTGCCCCTGGTGCTGGCAGTACAGGAAATTGTTGCATTGGTCCGCCTGACCTCAAATTCATGGGACAGGTAGAAACCCGATGATCTGGACTTTCATATATCAAACAATGCCCGACACACACCTCTACTGTGCCCTGCCTTTCCACAATAGGTGCATCCCACTGGGGGTGCTGGTTCTTCCTCTGTTGTTATTGTTGTTGTTGTCTTGTTGGTGGTGCTGGCCCTTGTATTGCCACATCGTGAATACGAATGCTAGGAGATTGTACTGTTATTCAGGGCGCTGCTCCCCTTCCTCCTTCAATCTGATTGTGAGACCTCTTCTGACCTACAGTCCTTGATGTGATCCTCTGGATGGTGATCTCATGCCTTCGGGTTGCCGTCAATACATTATCGAAAGTCTGGTAGTTGTGCCCCTCTATCAATTGTAAGAGTTCAAGATGAAACCCTTGCTGAAACCTCATAGCCCTCTGGCTCTCCGTTACTACCATCTCCGGGGCGAACCTACTCAGTCTGCAGAACTCTGCTGCATAAGCATCCATTGTTTTGCCAGCCTGCTTGAGGTTGATAAACTTCTATTGTAGCTCGAACTGTACCACAACTCCATAGTACTTCATCTTGAATCTCGCGGTAAAATTATTCCAAGCAATAGGACGTCTGATGCCCACTTCTTCTGATTCCCACCAATCACGTGTGAGGTCCTGAAGTAACAACTTCACTTGATCCACTCGTTCTTCCACGGGAACCTTAGCCGCTGTCAGAATAGCTTCGATGTCCTTAAGCCATGCATCCGCTGAAATAGCATCTTTCGTTCCTTCGAAACGGCGAGGGTTGTACTTGCAAAATCTGGTTGACGCCCCTGAATCAGTCCTCACTCCTCTTTCCAAAACCGTCTGCAATCCTTGGTTGACTAATACATTCTGCTCTTGCAGCTGAGTGTGCATGTGTTGCTGGGCTAACATCTGATGTTGCTGAGTAGCCATCATCCCTCTTAGGATTTCCAGAAGGGCTGGTGTTTCTACTGCCATAGGGGTAGGTAGAACTGTTGGTGGTGTTGGAACCTCCGGATACTGCGGTCCAGCTGTTGGTTCTACTATCACCTCTTCTTGGATGTCCTCTCGAGGTAGTACTGGCCTTTGTTGCTGATCAACATGGTCATGTTGTTCGTGCTGCCCTTGTTGTTGATGTCCAGCTCTGACAAATACGAACGATGAGCCCCTAAGAAAAGGAACAAGTGAACAATCAAACGATCGGACATAAAAGATCAGTGAAGTCAAAGGATACCAGAATGTCAAGCTAGGGTTGAGAGTAATGAATCATGATATCAAGGGAAAACATGTGTGATTGAGACATCCTATAAATCAAAACACCCCACAAGTCTAAAATCAGACCTGCATGGGCCACCACTAAAATCTTGTCATGCCTCAGATCCAGATTACTGGACAGCGGAGGAATGACTCAGCCAGCTACGTATTACGGGTAGATGAATATAGTATAATATGATCAATGTTGTCTACAAGACAAAGGGGTGCATACTACATACAAGTCTCACTAGGTTTACTTAACCTCTATTGTCCCAATCATTCAATGAAAAGCAGTAAGTAGAGAACATGTAAGAATAAGCAGTACGGCTTCTCAAATGCTCAGTCAAAATGTTCTTGAGATCTGGCTTTACAAAACATAGCCAGATGATATAACAAGGTATACACAATCGTTATCAGCTGCAGTCTGACTTAGTTACAATTATGTAAAAGTAAGTACAAGACAGTCCGACTAACATGTCGGTGCCAAGCGACAAAAGTAAAATAAGTAGCAAAACGAGCAGGGGAGCAAGGAACCCACTCATGTCCTCCGGCGATCATCCCTCTAGTATTGACCATCTTGGGAGTGGAAGTAAGCTGAGTCCTCGGGAGCTGGCTCTAAATCTGGCCATGCAAAACCAGAGAGGTTAGACCTCAAATAGCAAGTACCACAAGGGAGCACGACATGAAGAATTAGAACCAGTGATAAGAGTTAAGAATATGATAAATAAGTCTCTGCTTGCTACTGGGATTCACACAACATTACGACACTTCAAGCCAACTTTCCAACCAAACAAGGACAAAAGTTGACCCGTCATGTCCTGACATTCTGATCATCTCAGTAGTTAACAGAGTAGGTACAATACACAAACAAATCGATTTAAATGACAATACAACTACTACGGCTTGCTAACTGTAAGTTCTAAGTTGCCCTGGAAATATACAATAAGGGATTCCTCAGTGCTTACTATGTACGAGCAAGGCTAGTCTATCCAATAATCAATTGCGCCAATCATGAATTAGACGTGTCCCAGCGAGACGTCCGTCATCAATATACAGAAAACTATAAACAGATACCACTCCCTGCCCGTGTGGCAGATTTACAGTGTCCGTGGGAACCAGCCGGCATGTCGGGGCACTAATTGTCCTAAGATGGCTGTCATGTAAGAACTCGAGAATCTATTCTCTCCATGCAATAGCTATTTTATTTAACTTAATAGTCCCTACATTAATTGAAAACTCATGCCATGGATCATTATCATTCTGAATGAGTTCTTCCGTACAGAGTACGATATGCATAACTCTACAACGATGTCCGTATGGTTAGGTTGTAGATCTTACATAGCGTAATGCAACAATCAAACCTAGCTACGGGATAATCATGCCTTGACTGTAAGGTACACCTGCTGCTTTTGTAGAAAGAAGTTGAAGTCAGCACATGTCCATATGCCAATGTTCGGGATCGGCTAGTCGATCGTAATGGTTCATGGTTCATACATGAACGTGTCTCATTCAATTCAATAAGGCGACTAGCCAGTCTTTTAGTTTCAACTAGGAATGCATGATCAATCATTTAGTCAAGGTAACAATCAATGTCAATTCGTGACAAGGCATGAAAGTCAAACTAGTATTTAGTATGGTCGAGTCTATAACTCTCAGGGTTAAGTACCAGTGATACAGGATGCCCACAAGCCAATCAAGACTCGGGGCATACTCCACACAATAATATGTATTAAATACTAACATGCATCAAGTGGCACAATCCAACAAAATGCGCGAGATAAGACGAACGCTCGAATTCGACGAATCGTGCGGGATAAGACAGATGGCGTAAATTTATCATGCGGTTGCGGGACTCATGCGGTCCGCAGGACCAAAGGGGCCAGGAACTCATGCGGTCCACAGGACTCATGCGGCCAAAGACTGCATGCAGCCAGACTGCATGCGGCCAGACTCATGTGGCCAGACTCATGCGGCCAAAGACTACATACAGCCAGACTCATGCGGCCAAAGACTGCATGCGACCAGACTCATGCGGCCAAAGAATGCATGCGGCCAGACTCATACGGCCAGACTCATGCGGCCAAAGACTGCATATGGCCAGACTGCATGCGGCCAGACTCATCTTCTCCAAAATCTGAGAAAGATGGCCAAGGAATCCATGAACTTCAAACTTGCACAACTCAGCCAGAACAAAATGAAATCTAACTTTTCAAAGGTCAAATTTGGGTAAAATTAAATGCTCTACCACATGGAACAACTAAATTTTGAAAACAAGCAAGTTTGATAGATCAAAACCAAGGAAAACCCATAAAATCTGAAACTTAAAATCCAGATCTACACACAACCATCCATGGAAATCAAAAACTTCAAGACCTAAACTCGTAGAGAAAGAGGAGAGGAACAATATGGACTAAAAATAAATGGGGATGCATGAAATCCCTCATGGTGTGCAAGATGTACTTGTCTCTCCAAATTGGGTTAGGGTTTTGGTGGAGGGAATGAAATAAAAATTTGTGAGGAGAGAAAAGAAAACGTGTATAAATATCAAGTCAAGTTTGATCTCACCACACATTTCTTCCCATACAATCTAGGCCATCCACCCCTTATCATGATGAACTAAGCCAAACCAAGTTGGTTCAACATGAACCAAAATAAACCAAGAGCTAAGCAAAAGTAGAAAATAAAATACAAAAAAATATTTAGCATGTAATTAAAGAAATTAAATACAAAATAAATGCATGATAAATACTAAATAAATACAGTCAAGTAGTACACGTATTAAAAATACGTATCCCGGAAATGGAAAGCGACATATGGCTAGCCAAAACGATAGTCGTATACCAGGGGGGCCAACTACAGAATTGATTAAGCAGCAGCGCGAGTCGCACATATGTAGTCTGATATTTACTGGAGAGGTATATTAAATTTTAATTGTTAGTCAATAAAATTTATATTTTATATGTTTAGTAATAACATAGTTCGTATGTTTTATATATAGCTATATGATTATAAAAGGGAAATACGGTGTCGAGAACACAATAAATGGCGCTATGAGGGACAACTTGGTTTTGGAAGTTGACTAGTGACCAAGAAGCTTTGTTCCACATATTTGGTTTCCAGTACATTGATCAAATACATTTTCTACGTCACGATAGAGACTTGATCCTCAGTCTATTAGTGTGCTGGTGGCCCAGACGAAATACGTTTCAGCTACCTTTCAGCGAAATGACTATTGTCCTTAAAGATGTTGCAAATATTTTAGGTCTACCTATTATAGGTGAACCTATAATATTTGATAAGTCATTTCCTGCTGAGACAGCAATTATGGAGTACTTAGGTGTGGAGGCACCAAAATTGAAAGACAAAAGCTTAGTGTCGTATACATGGCTCCGTCAGAATTTTATGCACATAGATCGTATTAGTGACGAAAAAATCTCAGTTGATGAGGAACGGGTAAGTATTACATTTATGGTTAATATTTATAAATTATATATCAGTTTAGTTTATATAATATGTTCAGGTCATTGCTTGCACCAGAGCATATTTACTAGGCCTTATTAATGCAGTTTTGTTTTCCGACTCATCGGATATGGTAAAAGAGAGCCCGACTCAATCTCAGAGAATACCCAAGGCAAAGGTGGTGATACGCCCCCGGAGAATACGATACGAAGGAGAGCCCGACTCAATCTCAGAGAAGTTGATCGTTCGGACTATTGGAAATTAGATAGACAAGGAAGATAGATGAACATTTTGTACTTGTATGATATTTTGTTTTTATTTATATAAAAGTCACTTTTCTTTGACAAACTATTACAGTTACTTCGCATGATGTTTCCTTTTCATTCTCTTGGTTGATTTGTACAACTCCTTCTATTGTGCCCTAAACCATTACAATTACTGCAGCAGAGATCTCTTGAAGATTGATCCTTTGCCATAATACGGTTCTTTTTTGGTCTTCTAGCTTTGCATCGTACATCTGGTACTCCAATGTTGCCTCTAACCAATGCACTTTGAATGTTATAAGGGACTGGAATTGGTTCCAAGTGCGGCTCATAGACACTTTTTAATGCTTCTTTTGAAAATGTAGTTGGATAATAATGCTCAATCCTGATATTGCAACAATTACAGGCATAACATGCATCTACACATGGAAGAAAAGTATGATACCACTTTAAACATGAACAATAGTTTTCATTTAAACGAATAATATATGTTCTATTTATTTTACGATCTAATATTTCAAACAAATGACCCACTATACGTAACATTTTCAGCTGATGGTTTTATTTTGTGATACGAGCCATCGTTTTTAACATCTACGGACAAAAAATTGTTTCAAGATTTTTAGCTTGTTGTCTGTTCTTATCTTGAACTGTTATAATCTTGGCTCGAATACCATCAAGTAGTGTTGTTATTGGTTTATCTCGAAGATTTTTAATCTAGTTATTGAAACATTCAGCAAGATTTGACGTGTTAATATCTAGTCTTAGACAAGGAGAATAAGCTGTAATCCAGTGTGAAAAAAAACGATTTTTATCATTTACTCCAATGAGCCAATTGTAAACATCTACGTTTTTTAGCTTTAATTATTTCCAAGCAATTATTTGCATCTGTTTTATTATAACATCTTGCAAGATAGTCCAAGCTACGTTGAAAATGCTTTGATCTACATACCGATTTCAAATTTTCTTTAAACTGTTGAATACAAAAAAAAGACAATTCTGAAAAATAGCACGCATGACATTTATCAATCCTTTCTTTTTATCCGATATAAAAGAAATTGTATTCCACGCATCAAAAAATCTTTCAAAAGATATTCTTAAACCGTTTAAAAACCAAGTCCAAGAATTAGTGTTTTCACTCTCAACAATAGCATAAGCAAATGGATATAGTTGATAGTTAGGATCATGAGCACAAGCAATAAATAAAATACCTCTATATTTAGAGGAAAGAAAAGTAGCATCGATACTAATCACAAGTAAACATTCCCTTAGAAATCCATCAATGCATGCCTTAAAATAAATAAAAATTCTTTCAAACCTATTATTTTCTGTAATCTTCATAAAATATTGCTAGCTGGATTTGTCTCAATAATTTTAAGACCATACTCTTCGAGACTACTATATGCATCAATATAACTATTATTTATTTCGGATAAAGCAAGTTCTCTAGCTGTCTTACAGTATTTAATATGTATTCGATGTTCCCTAAATATAACTTTTACAACATGTGATGGACTATACGACTGATTATCTCAAATTTTATCAATAATCTGATTTTTAACCCATACAGTAGTAGCTAATGGATGGCAACCAGTTATAAGTCCACCTAAATAAGAATAAATATTTTCTAGTGTAGCAATAGAAAATCTTTTGCCTCTACCAATGGCTTTAGCGTATACTCTCCAATGACAATTTAAACTATTACATTTATATATAATCCCAGTAGCATTATTTAAAGTAGCTGAAAAAAATAAAATTATGTTTAATTGCTATTGTTTGCAAAAACAAAAGTTGAAGAACTTTATTGATAAAAACTTTGTAAAAGATTATAATTTGAATTCTGGGAATGGTACAACTTTAGGAATCCAATCTAGATGACGATTGCTTTATCCCTAGGACGATGTGAACTTTGAAGACGAAGCCTCTGAAGTTGAAGACAACTCTGGAATTGAAGGCAAAAAGCCTCGAAAGTTGAAGGCAAAAGCCTCGGAATAATGCAGCAGCACTTGGGCAAGAACTCCTGAACTCTCTGAACTCTCTGAACTTTGAAGTCTGATAATCTAATCTCTGATCTCTGATTATTGATCCTTTTTGAATGGAGACTTGAAACTCTATTTATAGAGTTCTGAGAAATAACTAACTTTTAGTTATTCTGGACTGCGCATGATGGATTGTGCAGCAATTGGATTGCGCAGCAATGGACTGCACAGGCAGTTGCTGGATCATGGGCCGTCTTGGACACATGGCATCATTTGATTGAAATACGCATGATCATGCATAGACAGTTGCCACGAAATGAGCAATTGATGGCATGAATGCCACGTGTATTTTGTCATTTGTGTTGATAGAACGCGCTCATTGAATTGCGCAGGTTTTTGGATTATGCCAACTTAAATTGCGGAGGAAATGGATTGCGCCAACATAGATTGCGCCAACATGGATTGCGCTGCCAGCTGTCCTCGAGCGCCGTGCTGCACGTTTAAATGAACGGTCGCCTCGTCCTCCGTGCTGTCAATTGTCAGAAGATTTGATTTGTGTCAGGTAATGATAGTGATTTGCCACGTCAGCCTGCGCGCTTGGAAGTGTGTGCAGTCTATCTTGCGTAATCTGAAGGGTGCGCAATCTGATGTATGCGCAATTCATCTGAAAGTTGTATTTTTTGATTTTTTGACTTTGTTGATGTATGCCACTTGATTTTTTAGGACCTACAAGACCCCCTTCAAAGTTTTCGAAAGTTGAACTTATTCAAAATTTCGAAATACTTTGAATTTTGAATATGAAACCAACTTGCGCACATAATGAGCTGTCTGTGCAATCTGAGGGTTTAGCCCATTTTTAGGCGTAATCTAAGGCGGCCATTTCGACTTGAAAAACTATAAATAGTTCTTCAATTCATTCGAAAAGTTCTTTACTTGCTTTTTTCGTGCTCTTGACAAAAAAAACTTTTGAGTTCTTCCTTTCTTTCCTCTTCGACGATTGCAATGGCTCCCCGACGATCCTCTGCTACCGCTAAGGGCAAGGCCCCCGCCGAATCATCGACTAGGGCTGCGCGACGAGCTTCGCGCCATGAAACCGCACATCCAGCAATGATAGGTAGAGAACCCAATCAAAAACTCTTTTTAGAGTTTTGATTTCACTGTTCCTTTCAAAATCCATCTCTTTTTAGAGTTAGGATCATACTGCGCCACCCTTTTTAGGGTTTTGGTTGCACAAATCAGTCCACCCTTCATTTTTATGAAGAACGACTCTCTGCGCAATCGGTTGAATTGCGCTGATAAAAGTCAGCGCAACTTGCTGATTTGCGCGAGTCTGTCAGCGCAAACTGATGTTTATTTGTTTGCGCAATCTGATTATTTTGCGCAATCTGATGTTTGCGCAATTTGATTTTGCGCAATCTAATTTTTGTGCAAACTAAATCTTTAACTTTGACTTTGTACTGAAAATTTTTGTTTTCTCTGTCTGATGCAGTTAATACCAGAGAAGACCCAGAAAATGAGAACTTCGTGGGGACCCTTTCAGAATCAGAATATAAAGAGGACTTGTCACATGTGTACTATCCTCAGTATGATCTGTCGACCTTCCGTCAGGCCATTTTGATATCCCATGACAATGAAACACTGCAATGTTTAATGAACGGACAACCTCTGGAAATGGCAGATGCTGTTATACACAAGAAACCATTATTCTTATTTGGTGAAGCTTTTGAGAAAAGTTCTCAACCAAGACCGAGGATGGAAGAAAGAATTATCCATCAGACGGATAGATCTTTCTCGATACCAAATATTCCACGCTGCCTCCCATTATCCCGGTATGCTCATGCGAGTTATCCGAGGAAGATGGAATGGAACTTTACTCCGTTCCAAGATGCCCGTCCAGGAAGAATTTTTGTGAAGAAGGGGCCGAACAAGAAAGATATGTTCTACAGTTCTTCCGAACGGTACAGCATTTTGTTGAGAGGTCTGAAACCCGGTTGTATTCCGCCGGAGAATTCTTCATTGTTAATGCCCGTCAGGACCCCAATTTTCGCAAATGAATTTGCGAAAGTCGAAGGAACATATCCGGAGCAAGACATCAGACTAACTGGATTGGTGAATCCAGATTTTAAAAGATGGAGCTGCATAGCAAATTAGATTCTGACCAAGTTTGAAGGTGAATTGCAGCAAATCAACTTGTACCAAGCAAGGCATGCCACTGTCTATGGTTTTGCTCCGAACCCTCACCTGTTCTTGGCTTTAGCAGAGAGGTATAATTACAGAACAGGGACCTTTATGACTCCCGGCGGAGAAATCGGGTTTGCACTCCATGAGATGAAGTACATCTCTTTTTTGCTAATGGGAGATACCCCTTGCGAAGAATTTGTTCCAACCAATGATGAGTTGGACAAACTCCGGAAAGAAAATACAGAAATGGTAGCAGTCTTTGAGGAACTGCTATGCCATTATAAGATCTGTTCCCTGTTCTATAAGAGTGCTACATCAAACACTTGCTATTCCTCGAAATGGCTACCTTATCTGTTCCTTAACCACATTCAAGAACCGAAGACTAAGGAACACGATAGATATTATCCTGATTTCTTTAAGCCATTGAGCAACACAGAAGTGATGAAGTTGATGGAAGAAAGTGGCGATTTTGATAAAGCAATGAAGGATGATTATCAATGCCCTCCTTTGAAGACAGGAGATACTCTCGAAAGTTATTTGAGAGTAGGATATAGACCGATGTCGAAAGAAGCCCAATTAGCAGGGTTTCTGACACATTGGCTTCGTCGATTTGTAGTTCCGGGATCCAGTGCTGTAGACCGCTTCCATCGCGGTGTTCTTTTTGCGGCCGTTAGATTAGTCTTCGGCTATAAGATGGATCTTCTGTCAGCCATGACTTGTAAGCTGAATGCTGGTCTTCGTCTATACGTCGATCTGATGCTGAAGTCCAAGGGTGAAAAAGAATTCCCATGGTTGGAATTACCATATACATATCTATTTGGGTGGTTGCTCCTTCACCATCCCACTTTGATGGACCCCGGCATGGGACCGGTTGACGGTAGCTTTATACGGAGATACTCCAATGGTAAGTGGAAATTCACTGCTTTAAGAGACTGCAGATATGCTCTAAACTTGAGCAAAGGATGGAACTTTTATTGTACCCCTCCTCCTGCTGGTTACGAACAAATGCGGACAAATATGATTGACTCGCAGATGCTTCCTCTGAGCCGTGCAGCTTTTGAGTGGTTGAAAACAATTCGACCGTCTCATTTGGTATACCGGTTCGAAGATGAATGTTATTTAGAGCCATATCTCCCCAGTCGATTCGTTCGACAGTTCGGCTATGACCAATTCCATGTGGGGAATGCTATCACATGTCTTCAGGGAAAGGGTTATTTGATAGATGGGGCCCGGGTCTGGGCTTACTATAATGCTCGAGATACGAAATCGACGTTCTCGATGCCTGTAAACAGCAATCATGGCCCTCGGATGCTGTTTACATACTCAGTCTTTTATACATCTTCAAATACTTTTGCTGAGAATTTTAACCTCACGGATAGCTTCGCTTCTTCAACAAGATTGAAGAGAAGAGGAGTCGTCATGTCGCTCATAGGAAATGACGAAGTACATGACCCAGAAGATGCACCTTTGGAAGCTTCAAGGGATGTTATGTTCCCTTAAGAAGTTAACGCGCCACTACGTGTCTCTCTGAAGGTGGGCAAATCTCCAGCAAAAAGGAGGAGAAGAGAGGAACCTCCTGCTCCAGCAGCAAAGAAGAAATTGATCTTAGATCATTCTTCTGAAAAGATCACCACTCGATCTCAGTCTCGGCAGCTGGCCGAGTCAACTCAGCAAGAAGAGGCTACTACACCAACCTCTATCCAGAAACAAGTTGAGACTATAAATATAGAGAGCCCTGAGAGGCCACTGAAAAGAAAGAAGTTGGCCCACAGAAGGAATCGAGCCCCGTCTTCAATAGTAATGGATGCTGTGGCTGGATTAACCTTGCCATCTCCCACTCCTATTTCAGAACCTAAGAATAAAACTCCTAGTCCCGAACATAGAGAGGAGATCGAGCAAAGGAAAGATCTTGATCCGAGAACTGAGGTCGAAGAGCCCAGAGGAAGTATTATGGAGGAAGTGGAAGAAGAGCAAAATGTTGTACACTCTCTTTTACCTGCTGCGGAGATGATTGTACTTCCGCCTACTCCTAGAACCCTTCGCGAAGAGGAAGATCGCGAAGTAATTGCGGCTCTAGAAGATTGCAGTTACAGCCCTCTGGATGACTATGGTGATCAAGCTGCAACTACCAGCGGAAATGCACTAGAAGAAGATGAAGATGAAGAGAGCTCTTCATCTGAGAATATTGATAAATATATGCAAGATCTTGAAAAAGATGATAAAGTGCACACATCTCCTGATGCTGTCAATGATATCTTAAATCCTGAAGAGGATATTGAGGTTCCAGAGAATGCTGCTGATACCTTAAATCCTGAAAAGGATGTTGAGGTTCCAGAAAATGTTGTTGATACCTTAAATCCTGAAAAGGATGTTGATATAACAGTATCTCCAGAAAAATCAATAGATGAAGAAGCCCCGGAAGAAACTCTCGCCAATGATCCTCAAGGTATAAAATGAAATTAACAATCTCCTCTTGAATAAATTGATAGCTAACGTCTTTATCTATATTTCCTGCAGATCTTGAGACTCCTCTAGCACCTCCGACGTGCACGGACATAGTGCCTATAACGACGGTGGTTGTTAGTAGCAGTCATCATTTATCCTGTGGTTCTGAAGCGGGCAGTAGTCAAGCTGTCATAGCTGAAGCTACTTCTGCTCGGCCAGAATCTACTCCAGCAGATAATAGGCTCATTGTTGAATTCAATCATGGTAAGATAATTTATATCTTTAATCTTTTTGAACAATAGCGATCAACAGGCAAAATGACAATCTTTACTTTTTGCAGAAGAACAACCAGGAGGGGCAACTAGCTCCACTTTGGCTCCTTTGTTCAAAGAACCTGCTATCCAGACGCAAGAGATTGAACGTCCTACGGCCTCATCATCAACAGAAGTGGCTGCAACTCCTGGTGCTATAGCAACGAATAATCTTGTGATTCAATCTTTTACCAGATGCTTCTTTGAATCTTTGGGGCCTCTAGTAAAAAGGATGATGGAGAAAGAGGGTAATAATTTCTTCATGGTTAGGGGTCCAACTTCTCTATTAATAAGGGCCATCCGAGAACAAGGTGATGAGGCTCAAGCCACTCTCCTGGAACATATTCTGAATGAATTAGAGACTTCCATCAAAAGCTATAAAGAGCTCAACCAAGGAGATGTGGAGTCTCTAGTACAAGCAGAATTAGAACAACTGGCTCAAGCAGCTGATATTGAAAGGGTTAATCTCCAGAACCTTTTAGAAGCTTTCTCTGCAAAATTTGCTGATTATAACTCCAAGCTGGAATCAGTAACCTTGATGGCTAATAGGAAAGGAAAGAGAGCTGCTGAGCTAAGGGCAGAGATTGCTCGTCTTCAGAAGGAGTTAGAAGATGAAGTTGCTGATCATCAACTTGCAACTCAATAATTTAATTATTCAGGAGAGGCATGAGTACGTAGAAGCTCATAATGCTGAGATTACCCGCCGAATGGTGACCATGCCGGCTTTTAATAAGGAAACTGGGATGGAGGAAGCCAGAAGGAGGGTGATGTCCACTCGTGAAGAACGGCTGCAGACTCTCAAGCAGCAGATTGACAATTTGATAATACCTCCATCTTAGTGGAACATTTTGTATTTTTATGTCTTTTGAAGTATATGTATTTTTGTAATGTCTTATATTTCAATTAATAGAAGACATTTTTTTGCGGTAGCTCCATTATTTGTTGCATATCTTGTTCAGATATAAATAATAGAAATAGAAAATATATTCAGAGGTGCAAGACATGATATATTTCTTGATGATTTTGTAGAAAATAATTATATTCATTATATCTGCTCAGAGGTAATATGGACGTGGCAGAGTATACTGAACATTATTATCTCAATTTGACAACTTAATCGAAACGATAAGTTGCTGATATGGATGTGAGATGAACGGGAAAACCGTCAAATGATGGAATGAATAGACAAACCGTCAAAAATGGATAATAATAACGAATGAATGAACCGTCAAGTGATGATGAATGAACGGGTGAACCGTCGGATGATAATGAACGGACGAACCGTCGGAAGATAATGAACGGATGAACCGTCGAATAAATGTGAATGGGTGAATCATCGGATGAAGGTAATGAACGGACAAACCGTCAAGTGAATTAAATGAACGGATAAACCGTCAGGAGATAATGAACGGACGAACCGTCGGGAGATAATGAACGGATAAACCGTCGGATGAATGTGAATGGGTGAACCATCGGGTGAATGTAATGAACGGACGAACTGTCAAGTGAATTAAATGAACGGATGAACCGTCAGATGAATGTGTCGCTTCATCATTTGGAGAATCTCTGCCTATAAATAGAACAGAATTTTAACAGAAAGGAGCACTTCCACTTTCCTAACATAAAAATGTCGTCTGGAGATACACTCAAGAAGACTGAACTCACCCCGAAGGTTGAAGAAGGCGTCGAAGAACGTCCTGTCGATCCAGTTCAATCAAAGGAGGCAGAAGTAGGCGAAGGTTCGTCTGCACCCAAGCCACCACACGACATCCTGAACTTTCTGCTTGAACCAGGAAAGACCGAAGAGGAGGAAGCCATGAGGATGGCCGCTTGCAAATTCCTAGTGGGTTCCAGCAAGGAGGCTCTCGGCTCTTTTGCTGACCGTATTTTTGAAAAGGACGGTAGTGGTCCACGTCCAAATGTAGAGAAGGATGATAGTGACCTTCCCTAATATCATGTACTATCATTCATGATGAAATAAAGTTTTATTTATGAACATCAACTTGTCTGATGATTTACAAACATTCACATTTACACATAATACTTTTTAAGGAACTTGTCATTAATAGGCATCATTGTAATTCGTCCATCCAGTTCTGAGAGTTGATAAGCTCCATTTGAGAAGACTTTGCTTATAACGTAGGGACCTTCCCACTTTGCGTCGAATTTGTCTTTGCTCATATGAGTCATAGTCATAGGACGTCTGACTGTTAAAACAAGTTTTTCTTGCTGAAAGGCTCTGACCTTCACTTTACGGTTGAAAGTCCTAGAAATGCGAGCTTGGTATAACTCAATATGTTGTTGAGCCATTAATCGCTTCTCATCAAGTGCCTCCAGTTCTTGAAGTCGAAGAAGATCATTATTCTCTGTAGTGAGCTCGTTAGCAATGGCAATCCTTAAAGAAGGAATTTGAAGTTCCAAAGGAAGAACAGCTTCACAGCCATATACCAAAGAGAAAGGTGTAGAACCTGTAGGGTTGCGGACTGTAGTTCGGTAAGCCCATAGACACTCGCCAAGCTTTTTACTCCAATTTCGTTTGTTAGTAGATACAAACTTTTTGAGAAGCTTGATAATAGTTTTGTTGAAGGCTTCAGCTAAACCATTAGTGGCAGGATTGTAGGCAGTCGAGGCGACATTGTTAATTCGATGATCATCGCAGAATCTGGTGAATTTCTGGCTGATGAATTGCGGTCCGTTGTCATGAATGATTCATCGAGGGACACCAAATCGATAAATGATATGGTGTATGACGAAGTTGATGACACTACTGGTCTTGACTTCAGCCAAGGGTATAGCTTCAGCCCACTTAGAGAAGTAGTCCGTTATTACTAAAATAAACCGATGTCCTCTAGAAGAAGGAGGATTAATAGGACCTATGACATCCATGCCCCAAGCTTCGAAAGGCCAAGAAGCGGCTGTCGGATGTAGAAATTCCGAAGGTTAATGAATAAAATCTGTATTGATTTGACAAGCTCGACATTTCCTTGCATATTCGATAGCATCTGATATCATAGAGGGCCAGTAGTAACCTATTCTTCGGATGTGATCCTGTAGTTTAGGACCGGGCTGATATGCTCTGCAGACACCGTCGTGAGCTTCACGTAACACCTGTTTTGCTTCCTCACCAGCTAGACAGCGTAGAAGAAGACCGTCATAAGTCCGTCGATAGAGAGTTTTAGTAGTTTGGTTGTAGTAGAATCGTAGGGATCGTCGTCGAATACTTGTAGCCTCCTTAGGATTTTCGGGAAGTATGTCGTGAACCACGAAGTCTATGAAAAGAGTTCTCCAATCTTCATTGATAACATTTATTTCAGCAAAATTACTGAATTCGATGTTACGATTGTTTTCGACACAAAACAATTCTCGATTAAAGATAACCACCACTTGTTGTCTTCTGACGGGGACAGCTAAGACTGCTGCAAGATTGGCTAAGACATCTGCTTTAGTATTACAAGCTCGGCGTACATATTCAATAAAGAAGCTTTGAACGATGTAGCCATGTTGATTGCTGCCTCAAAGTAAGGTACCAGATCTTGATGACGGACTTCATAAGT
The DNA here is from genome assembly GCA_029216955.1 of Iris pallida. NCBI lineage: Eukaryota > Viridiplantae > Streptophyta > Magnoliopsida > Asparagales > Iridaceae > Iris > Iris pallida. Next base: position 11,601,044 of record JANAVB010035219.1, read on the forward strand.
TCCTCTAACTTGATTAACAACCAGTTTAGAGTCGCCATAAACTTCGAGATATTCAATATTCAATTGCTTGGCTAATTGAAGACCGATAAGTAGAGCATTGTACTCTGCTACATTATTGGAACAGGATTCGTCTAGAGAATAAGCTCTTTGGATAGTTGATCCTTCTGGGGAAACGAGAACAACTCCAACTCCTGCTACAATAGCACCATTGGGTCCAATTCTGGATGCTCCGTCAAAGAATAGATGCCAGGTTGAAAATTCTTCAGAGATCAAATTGACTTCCAACGTCTCGTCTGGAATTTCATCGTAAAGCTTGGATGTTTCCGGTAGGGGATGAGCCGCCAAGAAATCCGCCAGTGCTTGACCTTTGACAGATTTTTGAGGAACATATACCATGTCATATTGGGCTAGAAGGATGGCCCATGTAGCAAGCCAAGAGTTGAGTGTGCTAGGCTTCTTCATCAGTACCCAAAGAGGATTGACTCGAGATATAACATGAATGGTTTGACCTATAATGTAATATCTTGTCTTTTGAACGGCGAACATAAGGGCTAGACATTCTTTTTCAACCGGACTATAACGGTGTTCAGCACCAATCATAGTACGACTGAGATAGTAGATAGCTTGTTCATGACCGTCTTTGTTCTTTTGGGCGAGTAGAGCACCCAATGAATGATCCATAGCACGGACATACATTAAGAATGGAATGTCTGAGATTGGTGGCACCAAAACTGGTGGGTTCATGAGATATCGTTTGATGTCGTCAAATGCTTGTTGACATTCTTCAGTCCAAATAAAAGATACACCCTTCTTCATTAACTGAATGAATGGTCTGCAGCGTCCAGACAAGTTCGAAATGAATCTCCTGATGTACGCAAGTCGACCTTGGAATACTCGTAGCTCTTTTAGGTTGCGTGGAGGACGCATCTCTTGATTGGCTTTGATCTTCTCGGGATCTACGTGTATACCCTTAGAGGTAATGACGAAGCCGAGAAACTTACCACTAGAGACACCCAAGAATGACTTGGTGGGATTCATCTTGAGTTGATGTTGACGCATGAGATTGAAGATTGTTCTCAAATCTTGGATATGATCTTCTTTCAGACGACTTTTAACAGCGATATCATCAACGTAACATTCGACTATTTTACGAAGATGTTCTCTGAAAATGGTACTCATAGCCCGTTGGTAAGTTGCACCAGCATTCTTGAGACCAAATGGCATCACTGTATAGCAATAGACTCCCCGAGGAGTACGGAAAGATGTGTATTTTTCATCTTCAGGATTCATCTTGATCTGATTGTATCCAGAGAATCCATCCATAAAAGATATTCGCTCGAACCCACAGGTATTGTCAATCATGACGTCCGTAATAGGGAGAGAAAATTCATCTTTCGGACATGCTTCATTAAGATCCCGAAAGTCGATGCAGACTCGGACTTTGTCGGTTTTCTTCAGGACTGGAACAACATTGGCTACCCAATCGGGATGTTGTTCTTCTCGAATAAAGTCACAAGCGATAAGCTTCTTGACTTCATCATCGATCGCGTCCATCATTTCTGGCTTGAAATGCCGTTGTTGTTGTTTGACCGGTTTTGCATTCGGCAGGATGTTCAGTTTGTGAGTAGCAATTTTGGGATCTAAACCTGGCATGTCTTCATAACTCCAAGCAAAGACGTCAATGTATTCTTTAATGAGAAGAATCAACTCTTGTTTATCTGCTTCTGGAAGATTCTTACTAATAAAGATTGGACGAGGTGACTCGCTTTCTCCTACATCAACTTGAACTAGTTAATCTTCAGTAGGAGGTTCTCTTTGTTCAAATTGGAGTACCCACTGATTATCCATCTGTTGAGCCCAAGGATCTGTTTCAGGATTTTCTTCAACGTCCTCATCGTAGCCTTCAAGAAGTTCAGCGGAGACCATAATAGAAGATACGATTACATGATGGACTTCACCAATGCTAGTGTCAGAATCCCATGACCAGGAATCAGAAGAGTTAGAACGTTCTTCGCTATCAGAGTCGGAAACTACTGGGGATAACATCGGAGGAGAAGCATATCCGAGACCTCTTTTGGTCTTGCTGTAATACATTTCTGACTTTTCTTGTGGAACAGCGGTACGGAGAGGAGTCTTTCTTCCCTTACCGTAGTTGAGGCCGCTTTTGAAGTCGTAACCCATTTTTCGGATAATGTCTTTTGATTGTTGACTGTAACGACGAAATTGAAGATGTCCCGTGTCGTTAACTTTGCTATCATCCGTATAGCTGAATTTTTGTTCCGGTCTTTTACTAAAAAGTATTGGACGTTCACCTTTCTTGCGAGCAGGAACGATACGATATGAGTCTTTTGGGTGTTCACATGAAACTTCTGTTTGAAGAGATTGCACTACTCCCATTGTAAATGATTTGAAGCTATCTAACATATCCAAATAGTATTTAGTATGATAAATAACATCAGTATACTGGAAAGTAGATGCTTTTTCATTGATATGTACATATGTATTTACAGCAAGACCTTTAGCCCTAGCAGGCTTGGTCAGATTTATTACAAGAGGGGGAGAAAAAGAACGTGGAGGAGGCTTGTTACGACGAAGGTCAATAACAAGTGGCTCAGAGGAGGTGAGCTCCCTTTTTTCTTTGTTGTGGGTTAAATCAACAACAAGTGGCTCAGAAGAAGTGAGCTGTTTTTTGTCTTTGTTACGACGTAAGTCGATAACAAGTAGTTCAGAAGAGGTGAGCTCCCTTTTATCTTGATCATCATTTAGTAGATTGCCTCTGGACTGGCAAGTGAATAGCCAGTAGTTTAGAAGACTGAGGGTGAAAAACACGCCCTTTGACAGGTATAATAAGAGTGTCTTTGGGTACTGCTTCTTGGTCTTCTTCAGTATCCATGGCCAATACTACTTTCATAAATTCTTCCTTATACATGCAAGCATCGTTGCAATACACTTCGACGCCCTTGAAAGGATAAAGGTCTATAACTTCTTTATGAACTTCTTATTTGTCATCAACATATTTGAAGCATTGATGAAGAGTTGATGGAACGACATTATGTTCATGGAGAAAGGGTCTTCCCAGCAGAGCCTTGTAAGAACAACCATGATTGTCTATGATAGAAAAGGTCACCTTTGTGCGAAGATTGCCTATTTGGAGTTTTAGGCGGATCTTGCCCAAAGGTTCACTCCTGTCTTAGTTGAATCCCAAGATAGTGGTGATTGTACTTGAAAGACTATGCACTAGTATTTTTAACGCGTCTAGCATCGTCTTTGGCATGATGCTGAGAGCAGACCCTGGATCTATCAGGATACGATCGACTTTCATCGAATCGACATACCATGTATAGTATAGAGGATGATCATGTCTATTATCCTCCAGCAGCATATCATCCTGAGTGAAAGTGATGTTTGGAATCAACTCCAGGACACTATGACAATGACGACAAGAGACCGGTTCGGCTTCCGGCTTTTTGAGATGAGTTAGGCAAGTTTCAGCCTGCATCAGGGCTTCACTTAGAGTTTCTCGAGTCTCTTTAGAAAGACGCAAGAGCTCGAAGATTGATAGCCTAGCTGGTGTATTGGCTAGTTGTGCCAATATATCAAAATTGTATGGCTTTTCAAGTCCTGTAGGAGATGATTTCTTTAGGGGTTTGTCGAAGCGGACTTGTTGCTTGCCTTTGTCAGCAACCACTGGTTTGGGAGAAATAGGTACTACGACTGGTGAAGATGTGGAAGGAATTTCTTCAGAGGAAGTAGATTGTATTGGAACAGGTTCAGAAGAAGAGGTAGGGTTTTCTTGAGCTTCAGAATGATCTTTCAAGTAAGCTTTCCCCGATCTGGTGCCTAGCAGAATTTTTTCGTCAACGATGGGTTCAAAAGACACCATGTTGCAAGTTTTTGTCTTGCCTTTAGAGCGACCTTTCTTCTTGGAAGAAGATGGCACTTCGAATTTCGGAGCAAGATCGGGATGGATCCACATAATTTCGCCGTTGTCAAGAGACAAGGGAACAAGACCTTCATTTGGTGGAAGTGGAAGATTCTCAATCTCAAGAGTAGCTTTGGGAATAGGAATGACACCCTGTTGTACCATCTGCGGAGGAAAATCACCAAACTGAACTGAAACCATATTTGCAGTAACAGTCTTTTCGTCTTGCTGCAGAGTGACAACACCAGCATTGACAAGCTCTTGAATTTTGCCTTTGAGCACATAGCATGCTCGAGTAGGATGTCCAATGAACCTATAGTAGACACAATATTTAGGATGATCTGTCTTACCGACTTCATCAGGTTTCTTTGGGTCTGGGAGCTAAATTTTGTTGCTTTTGAGTAAACATTCAAAGATGCTTGCAGTGTCATTCTCGTCAAAGGAATATTCTATTTTCGGACGAGGTTCCCTCGGTGGAGGTACAGAAGGAGTAGGAGTGGATGTAGGTGGAGCCACATTGACAGCCAAAGATTCTTTATTCTTGTTCAAATTGATGTTCAAAGTCTCTTTTGCTTTGCGGTTGTTTTGGCGGTTGCCACCACCTGACGTCTGATGTTCATCTCGATCGGGGTTAGACATCTGTACCCCCAATTGTTTGAACTTCTCGGCACTCACTTCCGCAGCTTTGGCGTTGACGATGAATGAAGATCAATCTTGGAATTGGGTAGATCCCGTCCACATACTGATAATAGGCAAAAGATTTGCCTTACAAGTATCAATAGTGACAGCAGCTGGAGTTCCGGGAGGCATTTTTAAAGCTTCACGGTGGAACCGTTCGATGAAACTCTCAGCAGTTTCATTGTGTTTCTGTTTGATTTTGTTGAGAGCCGACATAGTCATGTCGTTAAATCCTTCATAGAACCGTTCCAGGAAGATTTGCTTGAGACCTGAAAAGGAAGTGATACAACCATCAGACAAACTTCTGTATCAGTCGTATGCTATGCCGGCTAAACAACCGACGAACACTCTGGTAAGAAGAGCGTCATTTGGTTGGAGTTGAACGGTCATTACCTCAAAATAATTGATAAATTGGCTTGGTGAGGTACTGCCATCAAACAAAGAAATCGTTGGGATCTTGTACTTTAGCGGGAACGGGACTTCCTTCCATTCAACTGGATAGGGCTGCTTGATCCCCAACCTTTGCAAGTTGTCTTTCTCTTTGAAAACTTCGAACTGAGTTCGTAAGAGTTTGACAGCTTCATTGGCGTCTTCAGATGACGAAGAAGGAGCAGGTTGAGTTAAAGTGGTAGGAGGAGGAACAGTATTGTAAGCACTACCCCCAGCTCCTGATTGACTAGGTGTGGTTTGAATTTGTACTTGTACAGGAGGCATTTGAGGAGACACTACCCCCAGCCCAGTATTGGTAGGTACTGAAGAAGCTATGATCTCTGGACTCGCAGTAGGTGCAGTCGGTGGAGTAGCATGTTGTGCTACAATGATAGAATGTATACTAGCAACCATTTCAGCCATGGTTTTTAGCTTGTCTTCTAATGCAGCGATTCGCTATTCCTGATTTGAAGAAGTTGAAGCATCTGGATCTTCATTGACAACATAAGCTGTCACTTCTCTTGGTACAGTGGAAGACACTGTCTGTTCAGAGCTTTCGCTGTATGCATCATAGTCGGAGAAAGAGTCATCTCCTGACTGAGAGGTAGGAAGATAACCTGAAGGCTTTTGAGGAAGATTCCTTTGACCGATTGAATCTCGGCTTCGAGAACGGGTATGTCGAAACACTCCTTCAGAAGATTCTTAGAGTAATTCTAAATACCGCTGGCTTGGCTTGCGAGGCTTGCCATGCTTAGAGCATCTTCTACCCCCAGTGTCTCGGGAAGTCATGTTGACAGAAGTATACAAGACTTCATCTTCTTCTGACATAGGTTCAGATTTAGCAAAAGTCAAACGATCGAAGACGGATCGTTTTGTTGTTTGACAACAACATTGGATGATAACTTTGTAGTTACAACGATGATCAGATAGTTGAACTGAAGATGTCGGGATAGTATCCCTCTTTTGTCTAAGATGTTCTCGGAGATCAGGAACAACAACAGGACGAGAAAACTCTGAGGGATCTGTTCTTTGATAACATTCGGAACATGATTCCGATTCTTCAAATATTTAGTCCCTTGAGTATACAGGGAAGTGCTCACTTCATTGGCATAAGTGTCGGGATTTTTAACCCTAGAGATTTGTTTTTGATGATGTTTGATCTTCGGCATTGGCTGTTTGCGTTTTACCGAAGTGGGTCTGTTGATATAAGTTCTAAGATCAGCAAATTCACCCCCAGGGGTTTCTGTCTGAGACACTAACAGTTTTTCCTGTTTGGAACGGGAAATCTTGAGAGTCGGGAGGTCTTAAAATTCTGCTACCGGGGTAGGCAGAATACCTCTTTGGTTAGTACAAGTTCTCTTGTTACAAAGGAAAGAAGAATCCTTATTTGAAAGAGTTCTAGTACTGATTGGTGCTGAGGCACGTTTAGATTGATCTTCTTCGGTAAAAACTGAAAAAGATTGAGAAAAGATCAAAGGGCCTTTTCCTTTGTTTTGTGAAGAAGGGTTAGCTAAAGAGCATTTCCCTCTGTTGTCTTCCAAGTCATGGGACAAGGAAGTTTGAGAAAAGACCAACGGGCCTTTCCCTTTATTTTGAAGAGGATGAGGAATAGCCAAAGGACTACCCCCAGTGGATTGTGCAGAAGCAATAGAATGATTGAGAGGAGGAACAGAATCTATCCCTTTGTTGTGAGAAGAAGAGAGTTTAGCCAAAAGGCTGTCACTCTTGGATTGCGCAGGCATGCTTTGCGTATGGGTTGATGGTACACTGGTTCTGGCCACAGAGACTGTGGTTTGCGCATCAGGAGTTCTTGCCACAGAATACTTAGGGTGTACTCTGGTTGCTGGAGTGTTGGTTTGCGCAGGAAGATTGGCAGCCAACTGTGCCAGAGGTATAGGGGCTTTACACTTAGCCATGGCAGCATATGAAGTCTTTTGTGCACTGGCCATAGCAGACTGCACAGCAGTAGCAGAGACAGATTGTGCAGCCGGCTTGATGACAGAAGCTTTGGACTGCGCAGCAGTCTTGCTGGCAGACTGCGCAGAAGACTTACTGGCAGTATTAACAGAATATGCAGCAGTCTTTGGGACCCACACTGGACGCACTTTGCTTGTGGTAGCAATGGTTGCAGTACGAGGAGTGGTCTTGGAGTTGATCATAGACTCGTAGGCTGTCTGGTTGATCTTCACAACCAGTGTCTTCTGCGTCTTTTCGATAGACGCTACGTCACATTGAGTTGTCACTTCCTCATCGGAGGAGAAAGTCGTCCCCAGCAGAGTCGCCATTTTGTTTGCAAAAACAAAAGTTGAAGAACTTTATTGATACAAACTTTGTAAAAGATTACAATTTGAATTCTGGGAATGGTACAACTTTAGGAATCCAATCTAGATGACGATTGCTTTATCCCTTGGACGATGTGAACTTTGAAGACGAAGCCTCTGAAGTTGAAGACAACTCTGAAATTGAAGGCAAAAAGCCTCGAAAGTTGAAGGCAAAAGCCTCGGAAGAATGCAGCAGCACTTGGGCAAGAACTCCTGAACTCTCTGAACTTTGAAGTCTGATAATCTAATCTCTGATCTCTGATTATTGATCCTTTTTGAATGGAGACTTGAAACTCTATTTATAGAGTTCTGAGAAATAACTAACTTTTAGTTATTCTGGACTGCACATGATGGATTGTGCAGCAATTGGATTGCGCAGCAATGGACTGCGCAGGCAGTTGCTGGATCATGGGCCAACTGTCTTGGACATATGGCATCATTTGATTGAAATGCACATGATCATGCATAGACAGTTGCCACGAAATGAGCAATTGATTGCATGAATGCCACGTGTATTTTGTCATTTGTGTTGATAGAACGCGCTCATTGAATTGCGCAGGTTTTTGGATTGCGCCAACTTGAATTACGCAGGAAATGGATTGCGCCAACATAGATTGCGCCAACATGGATTGCGCTGCCAGCTGTCCTCGAGCGCCGTGCTGCACGTTTAAACGAACGGTCGCCTCGTTCTCCGCGCTATCAGTTGTCAGAAGATTTGATTTGTGTCAAGTAATGATGGTGATTTGCCACGTCAGCCTGCGCGCTTGGAAGTGTGTGCAGTCTATCTTGCGCAATCTGAAGGGTGCGCAATCTGATGTATGCGCAATTCATCTGAAAGTTGTATTTTTTGATTTTCTGACATTGTTGATGTATGCCACTTGATTTTTTAGGACCTACAGCCATATCACTAATAAAATGTCTAAATTTAGAACTGTAATAACCGTGGTTCGTATTATGTATTTGGGATACGTATACGTATCTTGACTCGTATTTTATGTCTCCTGGCTTGGTTCGACTTGTTTGGGTTGGCTTGGTTCGGCTTGGGTTGTTTATTGGTTCATCATGAACCAAGGGGAGAACCCTTACCTACCACCATCATCCCCATTTATTAGCCCAACTCTTTCTCTCTCTTGATTACTCTTCTTCTTCTCTACCATTACTTCTTCAACCACCAAGAGGGAGAGGGAGAGAGAGAGCTTAGGCAAGTGCAAACTTGCTTCATGATGGATCTCAAGTTTATTGTTCTATTCTCCTCTTTATTTGATTCTAAGGCTCTTTAGAACTTAACATTTTTGGATTTGATGGATGGATTCTTGTAGATCTAAGTTTGTAACTTTTTGATTTTCTTGGTTTTGATCTCTAAAACTTTGTTATTTTCGAAAACTAATGGTTCTATGTTGTAGAGAATTCAATTTCATGCGGCTTTGGCTTTTGTTTCGCTTGATTTCGTCTTCGGATGAGGAAGTTATGGCCATGACAAGTTTTCGGAACTTTCATGGCTGAACTTGCTGTTCGGGGACGATGACCCCTCATGCGCCCGGGAGGCCATGCGCCCGGGAGGCCATGCGCCGGGAGGCCATGCGCTGTGAAGTCCCGGCAATGCATCCCTTAACTCCGAGCGTGTCATGCGCATAGGTTCCCTACACGCATGTACTGAAGACGCAACGTGAGTTTCCCACGCGCCGATGGTACAGAAATTCCCATGCGCCGATGGTGCAGAAATTCCCACGCGCCGATGGTGCAGGAATCCCACGCGTCGATTGTGCAGGAATCCCACGTGCCGTTGGTGCAGGAATTCCCACACGCCAATGGTACAAGAATCCCACGCACCGATTGTGCAGGAATCCCATGCGCCGATCGTGCAGGAATTCCATGTGCCGGAATTGCTCTATTTTACTGTTTTTGCATGTTTAAGTTGTTTTGAGCTAGAATCTTGAAAAACTCAAAATATAAAAGTTGTAGATCTTTTCCTTGGCTTCAAGAATATGTCACTAGTTATTTTATGCAAGTTTCTCTCATTCATGATAAGGTAAGAATAGAATACGATAATAGAATACGATAATGGCCCGCTGTGGCGCACTCTTGGCAAGCAAACTGACATGATATATCATGACATGCTGTTACGACAGCTAGTCTGACATGACAAGTATGAAAGACCTGGACACCGTGGATGATTCTGTTTGTACAAATAAACTGGTACTGTCTTGCATCATGTCTAGGATGTGGATCCCTGAGTACCACGGTTAGGGGTACCTACTGAAATTGACTAAGGCTAATTAACTAGAATAATTCAGTAGTCATGAAGAGATTCCCAGCTATAGGCAATCCCGTTATCTGGGTGCATTCAGTGGACTTATAGCCTACCGACGAGTAGGACACATTTCCAGCACACAGTCACGTGTTGCATTCTTCATAAACGAACATTCGACCTGGATAACCAGATGGTCTGCAGGGCTTGTGGCTGTTGGGATAATCTTATTGCATCTTGCTAGTAACTAGGACTGTGATAACCCTAGTTAGTTAAAAGTATCAAGCCGTACTCTTGATTGGCCGTGATTGATTGGATGGAGTTTATTCCAGCTTAGTCTTATCCTGATCCTGTGCAAGATTGTGACATGACATGATTATTGATGCTTGCCTTAACAATAACGATCGGGGGTTCAGTTCTGTTCAGGCGAAGGGTTACAACCCCGATCCTTGTTTGGTTTAAGGGTTGTAACCTGGCTTCCAGAGCAGTTCTGTGTCCTCTCTTTATTTATTGTCTTATTGTAACTCCAGGCCATGCTCGTCATGTTTTACTTATTTCAGCGGCATGATTATTTATATTGGCCCTAACAATAAAGATCAGGGGTCCAGTTCTGTTCAGACGAAGGGTTACAACCCCGGTCCTTGTTTGGTTTAAGGGTTGTAACCTGGCTCCCGGAGCAGTTCTGTGTCCTCTCTTCATTTATTATCTTCACTGTACCAATAGTATTTGAGACGGGTTTCTATTCAGGTGAAGGGTTACAACCTCGATCCTTGTTTGGTTTAAGGGTTGTGACCGGGCTACTTGAATGGTTTCCTCGTACTCAGTTTACTGTTGTTATCTCTTTTATTATCAGTTCTTTATTTATTATCTTTAATATTCTATTGTGATTTGCTGGTTTTAGTTCCTAAGTGAAGCCTCCTTTGTGGCACTTTGCTCTTTCCGGGGTCTGATCCAGCTGGTTTTGTGTGGTCAGATATCAGAGCAGCACCAGAGGATCCACCTGTCTTCCAGCCAGATGGTGACCACCAGGCGTAACCCTGGCAACGAGTGGGTTTCTTTTTGTCCTTCCACTTTATTGTAAAATTATTCTTTTGAGGCGTTTAGCCGGCGAGCACGTGTTAGCTGTATTGCACCTTTACTTACTGTCTGCCTACGGGCTGTAACATGATTGACAGATCCTAGGGTTGATCGTGTATGACTGAACTCTTGCTAGTCTCGACATTTTGTACGACTAACTTCATGATCATCCAATATGTAATGTATGGGACGCCTTGCTATCGTATATTTGGTGCTCTGACATCTTGTAACTATTATTGCTTGCTTGAGATTGAGACAATAGGCTTGTTCACGACCATATGGGACTGTTGGCTTGTAGTTAAACACTCATGTATCTAGGCAGCCGTGACCGTATAGCGAGGTAGATTGCACTTCAATATACGTAGCTGGCTATGTTCGCCCTCGCTCTCCAGTATTTTGGTTCTGGGGCGTTATATGGTTTTAGTGGTGGCCCATGCAGGTCTTGTAAATCAAGATATGTGAGGGTTTACTGAATAGATGTCTCAATCAGTACTCGCCCTTGATCTCTACTTGTATCCTCTGAATCCCTGAATTATTGACCTGATCACATGCTTGTATCATTGATCTGTCCTGGTCCTTCCTTATTATTCCCTATGTCGTCTTCTTCAACGGCATTGTTCCTGGACCTACCGATCAGCAGGGCGGAGCACCTCCCGCGAACCAGCAGCAACCTGGAGATCAAGCCCAGCATTCAAGAGTAGCCTCCAGAGCCATGCCTACTGAAGGAGAGCCACCAGTTCAGCCCGTCCAGCCTGCAGAGCCTGATAATGGCACTTTAGTGGGTCTCATCAGGTCACTATTAGCCTCCCAGGATCGTCGAGGAGATGTCTTGCACCAGGCGATGACAGACGCTTTGACCAGAGGAGGTCATCAGGGTAATAGCGTGGCCAACAGCTTCAAGCGCTTGAACCCTCTCTTCTTCGACGACAGTAAAGATGCGATCGCTGCAGATGCATGGCTTCAGGACACAGAGGTGATTCTAGAAGCAACCAGGACTCCAGAAGCCGAGAAGGTGGCTGTGGTACGCCTACAGCTATTGGATCTTGCCCACAGCTGGTGGACGGTGCAGGCCGTTGGATTAGTGGCACCCATTGCTTGGGCAGTATTCAGGAAGAGATTCCAGACCAAGTATTTTGATGCTGTAGCTCGGTATGATCTACAGACGAGGTTCACCAATCTGAAGCAGATGGACAGGACGGTCGACGGATATGCGGCCGAGTTTTCCAAGCTTAGTCGGTTTGCTCCCATCTTGGTGGCGACCGAGTTCGATAGAGCCCAGCAGTTCCAGCAGGGACTTCACCTGGAGATTTTGCTAGCAGTAGAACAGTTTGAGCATCAGACTTTTAATGCAGTATTGAGAGCAGCTCGGAGGCACGAGTATACCTCCCAGAGGATCATGGATAGGACCGGAGGTCGGAAGCGATCCCACAGCCAGATGAATCAGTCATCAGCACCAGCCCCGGCAGCCAGGGCTTTGACCATTGGAGCTCCGAGGCGGGCGGCCTCAGTGACGTCGGTTCAGCATTCTGCCCCGACGTACCCTCAGCAGCAGAAGCAGAAGCATTCTTCCGCAGTAGGATGTTCACACTGTGGGAAGCCAGGGCATGTGGTATCAGAGTATCGCAGAGCACAGGGTTTGTGCTTGGTTTGCGGTACCCCGGACCACAGGGTTGGGAATTACCCGAACAGGGGAAGTTCATCGGCCTTCTCTAGTCCTTCAGTTAGAGGACCAGCACCAGTCCTGCAGCAGCAGCAGCTGCAATACCCGTTCCCGAGGCTATTGCCGACGCAGGCCCATGCATTCCAGCAGCAGAGACCGCAGCAGTATGCCCAAGCCTAAGCCCTGATCCAGAGCAGGCAGAGGAATTTTCAGCAGAGGGGACCCGCACCCAGAGGACATGGTCAAGTGCTGGCTTTGACCATGGAAGAGGAAGAAATAGCACCAGGTGAGGTAGTGGCAGGTACTATTCTCGTCAACACCCTTCCAGCTTCAGTATTATTTGATTCTGGTGCCTCGTATTCATTTATGTCTGCACGGTTCGCGACACGGATAGGATTGGAGCCTGAGTCATTATCAGTGAGGCTCAATATACTTACTAGTATCGAACTTGTGGGAGTAGGTAGAGTGTTTTCCTCATGTCGGATCGTAGTTAGCGGTAGAGAGTTCCCCACTAGATTGATAGAGTTCCCGATGGCCGATTATGATGTGGTCTTAGGGATGGATTGGTTGAGGTATCAGTATGCTAGGATAGACTGCCATCTTGGCAGGGTTATTTTTAGCATTCCAGGTGAGCCAGAGTTTTCCTTTTCCCGAGGCGAAGTTGAACCTTCTCCTCCGGTATTGCGGATGGCGGTAGCAGCCGTGTAGTTACCCTGGATAGTCGAAGAGTTTTCAGATGTTTTTCCCAAATAGCTTCCAGGGATGCCGCCAGAGCGGGAGATCGAGTTCACCATCGACTTGATTCCCGGGACAGTCCCAGTGTCAGAGAGAGTCTACAGGATGGCGTCGTCAGAATTAGAGATATTATACAAGATGATTGAAGAACTTAGAACCAAGGGATTCATTCGTGCTAGTGGATCGCCTTGGGGAGCCTAGATGCTTCTTGTGAAAAAGAAGAATGGTACGTCCAGATTATGTGTAGATTATCATACCTTGAACTCAGTGACAATCAAGAACAGATACCCTCTCCCGATGATAGATGACTTGTTTGATCAACTCAAGGGGGCAGCAGTATTCTCGAAGATCGACTTGCGCTCAGGATATCATCAGAGTCAGAGAACAGGACATCCCGAAGACAGCATTCAGATCCCGATATGGGCATTGGGAGTTCCTTGTTATGCCATTTGGAGCGACCAATGCGCCGGTTGTATTCATGGACCTCATGAATCGTATCTTCATGCCTTATTTGGATCAGTTTGTGATTGTGTTCCTAGACGATATCCTGGTCTACAGCAAGAGTGAGGCAGAGCATGAGCAGCATCTCCGAGTTATTCTTCAGATTCTTAGAGAGCATCAGTTATATGCCAAGTTCAGTAAATGCGAGTTCTGGCTCAATCGTATTTCGTACTTGGGTCATATCATCACCCGAGGAGGAGTTGAACTGGATCCCCAGAAGATCGTAGCCATTGAAACGTGGTCGGTACCTAGCACAGTGGCACAAATTTGCAGTTTTCTTGGATTGGCTGGCTACTACCGGCGATTTGTTTCGGACTTTGCTCGGATCTCAGCGCCATTGACCAAGTTGACCCGCAAGGATGTGCAGTTTGCTTGGACAACAAAGTGCCAGGATTCTTTTGAGAAGTTGAAGCGAGGCTTGATGACGGCACCCATTCTCACGCTTCCAGATGGAACTGGAGGATTCTCAGTATATTGCGATGCTTCAGGCAGAGGTCTAGGATGTATTTTGATGCAGCATGGGAAGGTAATAGCTTATGCGTCACGACAACTTCGTGATCATGAGAGAAATTACCCATCCCATGACTTAGAGCTGGCAGCGGTAGTGTTTGCACTTAAGTTATGGAGGCACTACTTGTACGGAGATAGGATAGAGATTTTTACCGACCACAAGAGCCTGAAGTATGTTTTCACCCAGAAGGATCTTAACATGCGTCATAGGAGATGGCTGGAGCTTCTTGTGGATTATGATGTCAACCTGCAATATCACCCATGGAAAGCCAATATTGTTGCAGATGTATTGAGCAGGAGAGCCGAAGTTTATTTCCTAACAGCGCAACTGGAGCTGTTAGCAGATCTTCAGAAGATGGGAATAGAAGTTGTCCTTCCTACCATTGTGGTATTGATGGCCAGCATGCAAGTTCAGTCCACTATAATTGAGAGGATCCGGATGGCGCAGTCAGCAAATTCCAAGCTTCAGCGACTCAGAGCAGAGTGTGAGGCAGGACGAAGACCAGAGTTATGTATCCATAAAGACGGTACACTTTGACACGGGAAGCGTCTTTGTGTACCCAGTAGAGATATCAGACAGAGGATCATGACAGAGGCTCACAGTTCTCAATATTCTATCCATCCCGGCGGTACGAAGATGTACCGTGATATCTGTTAGCACTTTTGGTGGAATGGTATGAAGAGGAAGATAGCTCGGTTTCTCTCTCAGTGTTTGGTTTGCCAACAAGTCAAGGTTGAACATCAGAGGCCAGCTGGACTTCTTCAGCCCTTGCCAATTCCAGAATGAAAGTGGGAGCATATAACCATAGATTTTGTGACTGGATTGCCTAGATCCCCGGCTGGTAGAGATGCTATTTGGGTTGTTATAGACAGGCTCACGAAGATGGCCCACTTTCTCTCGTTTAGAGTTGGTCAGTCGACGGCTCAGCTAGCGAAGATGTATCTCCGGCAGATAGTCAGGATGTATGGAGTACCAGTCAGTATCACCTCGGACCGAGATTCAAGATTTACGTCGCACTTTTGGCGTAGCTTGCAAGAAAGTTTGGGAACTCACCTCCAGTTCAGCTCAGCTTATCACCCGCAGACAGATGGCCAGTCGGAACGCACGATCCAGACTCTCGAAGATATGTTGAAATCATGTACACTCGACTTCGGTGGATCGTAGGAAGATCACCTGTACCTGGTGGAGTTCTCGTACAATAATAGTTTCCAAGCTAGTATCCAGATGGCCCCGTTTAAGGCACTGTATGACAGGAAGTACAGATCCCCGCTAGCATGGGACGATGTCGGAGAGAGACAGATGCTCGGTCCAAAAATGATTGCTCAGACCGTTGAAGTGGTCAGGAGAGTCAGAGATCATCTTAGAGTTTCCCAAGATCGCTAGCGTCATTGGGCCGATTCGCATCGGCGCCCTCTTGAGTTTTCTGTCGGTGACCATGTATTCCTGAGGATTTTGCCTAACCGTGGCGTCATTCGTTTCGGCGTACGGAGAAATCTTAGTCCTGGGTATATAGGTTCGTTCGACATTCTGGAGCGAGTCGGTGATGTATCCTATCGTCTCACTCTTCTACCGTCGCTATGTGAGGTGCATGACGTATTCCATGTATCCCAACTGCGACGGTATATCCCGGACCCGAGCCACATCCTGGATCATTCGGAATTGGTTGTTGGTACCAACCTTTTGTATGAGGAGAGGCCCGTGTCTATATTGGACCGGAGAGAGAAGGTACTCAAGAACAAGACTATTAGTTTAGTCCATGTTGCTTGGGGTCATCACTCTTTGGGTGAGTCGACGTGGGAGCGTGAGGATGATATCCGATCGCGATAACCCGACCTGTTTGACTCGTAAGGTATAATATCTTCCTTATGCCTTATGCTTTCAATTCCTTGCTTGAATAAATGACTGTATGATAGACTGCTTGTTATAGCTTGCGATTAGTATAGCTTGTCCTTGTCGCTCTAGCCTCTTAATTAAATTTCGAGGACGAAATTCTTTTAAGGTGGGTAGAGTTGTAATGACCGTGGTTCGTATTACGTATTTGGGATACGTATACGTATCTTGACTCGTATTTTATGTCTCCTGGCTTGGTTCGGCTTGTTTGGGTTGGCTTGGTTCAACTTGGGTTGTTTATTGGTTCATCATGAACCAGGGGAAGAACCCTTACCTACCACCATCATCCCCATTTATTAGCCTAACTCTTTCTCTCTCTTGATTACTCTTCTTCTTCTCTACCATTACTTCTTCAACCACCAGGAGGGAGAGAGAGAGAGCTTAGGAAAGTGCAAACTTGCTTCATGATGGATCTCAAGTTTTATTGTTCCATTCTCCTCTTTACTTGATTCTAAGCCTCTTTAGAACTTGACATTTTTGGATTTGATGGATGGATTCTTGTAGATCTAAGTTTGTAACTTTTCGGTTTTCTTGGTTTTGATCTCTAAAACTTTGTTATTGTCGAAAACTAATAGCTCTATGTTGTAGAGAATTCATTTTCATGCGGTTTTGGCTTTTGTTTCGCTTGATTTCGACTTCGGATGAGGAAGTTATGGCCATGGCAAGTTTTCGGAACTTTCATGGCTGCTTGCTGTTCGGGGATGATGACCCCTCATACGCCCGGGAGGCCATGCGCTGTGAAGTCCCGGCAATGCATCCCTTAACTCCGAGCGTGTCATGCGCGTAGGTTCCCTACGCGCATGTACTGAAGACGCAACGTGAGTTTCCTACGTGCCGATGGTGCAGGAATTCCCACGTGCCGATGGTGCAGGAATCCCACGCACCGATTGTGCAGGAATCCCACGCGCCGGTGGTGCAGGAATTCCTATGCACCGATGGTGCAGGAATCCCACGCATCGATTGTGCAGGAATCCCACGCGTCGATCGTGCAGGAATCCCATGCGCCGGAATTGCTCTATTTTACTGTTTTTGCATGTTTAAGTTATTTTGAGCTATAATCTTGAAAAACTCAAAACATGAAAGTTGTAGATCTTTTTCTTGGCTTCAAGAATATGTCATTAGTTATTTTATGCAAGTTTCTCTCATTCATGATAAGTTAAGAATAGAATACGATAATGGCCCGCTGTGGCGCACTCTTGGCAAGCAAACTGACATGATATATCATGATATGCTGTTACGACAACTAGTCTGACATGACAGGTATGAAACACCTGGACACCGTAGATGATTGTGTTTGTACAAATAAACTGGTACTGTCTTGTATCATGTCTAGGATGGGGATCCCTGAGTACCACGGTCAGGGGTACCTACTGAAATTGACTAAGGCTAATTAACTAGAATGATTCAGTAGTCATGAAGAGATTCACAGCTACAGGTAATTCCGTTATCTGGGCGCATTCAGTGGACTTGTAGCCTACCGATGAGTAGGGCACATTTCCAGCACACAGTCACGTGTTGCATTCTTCATAAACGGACATTCGACCTGGATAACCGGATGGTCTGCAGGGCTTGTGGCTGTTGGGATAATCTTATTGCATCTTGCTAGTAACTAGGCCTGTGATAACCCTAGTTAGTTAAAAGTATCAAGCCGTACTCTTGATTGGTCGTGATTGATTGGATAGAGTTTATTCCAGCTTATTCTTATCCTGATCCTGCGCAAGATTATGACATGACATGATTATTGATGCTTGCCTTAACAATAACGATCGGGGGTCCAGTTCTGTTCTGGCGAAAGATTACAACCCCGGTCCTTGTTTGGTTTAATGGTTGTAACCTGACTTCCGGAGCAGTTTTGTGTCCTCTCTTCGTTTATTGACTTATTGTAACTCCAGCCCATGCTCGTCATGTTTTACTTATTTCAGCGGCATGATTATTTATACTGGCCCTAACAATAAAGATCAGGGGTCCAGTTCTGTTCAGGCGAAGGGTTACAACCCCGGTCCTTGTTTGGTTTAAGGGTTGTAACCTGGCTCCCGGAGAAGTTCTGTGTCCTCTCTTCGTTTATTGTCTTCACTGTACCAATAGTATTTGAGACGGGTTTCTATTCAGGTAAAGGGTTACAACCCGGTCCTTATTTGGTTTAAGGGTTGTGACCGGGCTACTTGAATAGTTTCCTTGTACTTAGTTTACTGTTGTTATCTCTTTTATTATCAGTTCTTTATTTATTATCTTTAATATTCTATTGTGATTTGCTGGTTTTAGTTCCTAAGTGAAGCCTCCTTTGTGGCACTTGCTCTTTCTGGGGTTTGATCCAGCTGGTTTTGTGTGGCCAGATATCAGAGCAGCACCAGAGGATCCACTTTTCTTCCAGCCAGATGGTGACCACCAGGCGTAACCCTGGCAACGAGTGGGTTTTTTTTTGTCCTCCTACTTTATTGTAAAATTATTCTTTTGAGGCATTTAGCCGACGAGCACGTGTTAGCTCGTATTGCACCTTTACTTACTGTCTGCCTACGGGCTGTAACATGATTGACAGATCCTAGGGTTGATCATGTATGACTGAACTCTTGCTAGTCTCGACATTTTGTACGACTAGCTTCATGATCATCCAATATGTAATGTATGAGACGCCTTGCTATTATATATTTGGTGCTCTGATATCTTGTAACTATTATTGCTTGCTTGAGATTGAGACAACAGGCTTGTTCACGACCATAGGAGACTGTTGGCTTGTAGTTAAACCCTCATGTATCTAGACAGCCGAGACCGTATAGCGAGGTGGGTTGCACTTCAATATACGTAGCTGGCTATGTTCGCCCCCGCTCTCCAGTATTTTGGTTCTTGGGCGTTACAAGAACGATTCTTAAATTATTTTCCAATAAGTAATTCAGGAGTGCTAAGACTATCAATAGAATCATTTAAATTTTCAATTAGATTATCACTATTTTTATCATCGTTATTACCATCATCTACTATATGTTTTTCTTCAATAAATGGAATAACTTGGTGAGAAGAACTAGAACCAACGTTAAAATTTACATTGCAAGTAGGTCTATTACTTACATTATTATTTTTTTATGGGGGTGGAGTGACATAGATATTAATATACGGTGATTGTGCATTCAATTGAAGAAAAAAATTCATGCTTGTTCACTATCTATATTTATACAATTAGATACGAAAATATGTACTAATATAAATTCGTAATCAATAGAATATTGATCAATAATTAGATTATGTAAACTAAGAAATGAAATATTTCGATCAACTAAAAGAATTTGAGTTAAACCTCCTTCATAAGCTAACCCATTTAGTACACCTCCAAGCGAGCATACTATTGTTAGATTTTGATCCATAGTGACAACAAGTTGAGATTTCAAATGGAGGTAGGACGAGAGGAGCTTCAGCTTTCAACGAACTAGACTGGATGAGCTTCTTACTGAATGAGAGATATTGTGAAGTGAATGAGAAAATCTAAGATGAGCTTCTTACTGAATGAGAGAGATTTTGAAGGGAATGAAAAAAATTTAGAGAAGAGGTTGCTTGCTTTGATACTTATACATAGCAATGTGGTCTAATATAGCCGTTGGAATTGGAACGTTGGAATTGTAACGTTGAGAATTGTAACGTTGAAGAATCTTACAATTGGTTAAAATATAGCCTACCTCAACCCAACAAACAAACATAAACCAAACTAAAAAAAAACCAACCAAAAAAAACCAACATCACACTCAACTAAAACATAAAACCAAAAAAACCAATCCATTTCAAACAAAAAACCATATAACCCAATCCACCCTACCGACCCGCTCATTTTCAGCCATATGGTATGTCAGAATTTGAGATGCTGCTCATTTTTTGACAAACCGTTTGACAAAATTTGAGCATACTCATTTTTCGCCAAACAGTCTGTCGGAACGTATCATTTTAGGTAGTTTCCAAAATATCTTATCTTATAGCAAATTTTTATTAATTTATTATTTGTACAACAAATTTTTTGGTTTGGCTTCTATTTTTTTTTAGTGGGTGAATTTGTTTTCCCGAAGGAGGGAGGCGGAGCCCGAAGGAGGAGCGGAGGCGAAGAAGAAAGTGCAATGTATTTGTTTGGCTTCTTTTTTTTTCCCTCCCTTTCTCTCTCTTGTGTACGAAAGTTTTTCTTTTTCTCTCTTATTCTATTTTGTATATTTTTATAGTGGGTGAATCTGAGCTGTTATTTAAATCTAATCATACGGATTAGATAGGGATGATAATGGAGTGGACAAAATATGGGATAAATCCGATCCCACCTCTCTCTCTCTCTCTCTCTCTCTCTATATATATATATATATATATATATATATATACACACACACACACACACACATTGTCACGACCCGCACCCTAGAGTTAGGGCACGAGAACGTAACAACGCACAGCCTACGCCGCAGTGTCGGCGGTAGAACGCTATCCTAGGTCTCATGCATCTAACAGTATAAGGCTAAGCAGTTTATACTCCCCGAATGGGGGTGACATAGCAGATACAGTCTCAATCGCAACTAAGGTAGAGCAAGATAAAGGACAGATAAAACATGAAATCCAAAAGAGATACAGCAGATAGAAGCCTAAGTGTCTAAGATACACAATTCCAGAAATACATCTCAAAGCTCAAATACAGTAATCCTTAAAATAAATACAACTCCAGACAACTGAAAATAGCTAACTAAACAACCTCTAATGTGTCTCCTCTAGGCTAGCAGGCAACCTCCAGGCTATCTGTAAAATTTATCAATAGGTCCAGTCAGGACAGGAGCGAGCACAACACATCTCAACAAGTCATAACAGGAAAGGAAATGTAATCATGCTAGAGAATAAAATACAGGATCTGAAGAAGTGACATAATGTAAAAGAGAGACTGTAAGTAAATATCTATGATATATATAAAGAGAGACAGTGCTAGTGATTCAGAGTACTGCATAAACATGTGAATGGCTAAGGACTGATTCATGATTACACTACTGAAAATTGATTCATGATTACACTACTTGGATTTATTCACATGTTCACTTATACTCTCTCATCCCCAATCAATACACAAGGATCCATTCAAATTACGTTAAGATTCATGATTATACTACGTTGCCCATAAAGGGTGATTCATGAATTGATTCGTGAAGGCTCGATGATCATGAGGGTACATGAGTCACTAGCTGATTCCCGAAGATTCATGATGATAGAAGCATATGATACGTGATGTAAGTGAAACACACATGACAAAAGTATCTGATGCTCCCGAGAGGGATAACATCTCATGAAGGGATCCATATAGTACCAATCCGTGTTACCAACGTGTCAGCATCAAGTAAGATAGTCTAAAGCAGGAAATATAATCCTAAACATGATATAAAATGATCAGAGAATGTACTCGCCTGATATCTGAATGTCCAAGGTAAAGATACTGTCCGAGGAGAGGTGTCTGGCTCCTAATTAGAACAGCACAAGTCACAACATGTCCAGAAGGGTAATATAAAGTACTACAATACATTCTACATGAATCTAGGTCAAACTAGGCCAAAGTCAACCCTTGGTCAACTCTGGTCAACTGCACTACTCAAACTAGGTCAAACTAGGTCATGTCCTAATCCAGCAAGTCTTACTAGGCCTAACCAAGACTATCCTAGCAAGCACACATCAATATAAGGCTATACAAGCCAACATACATCCAACTCTATATAGCATGCAATTATTTAATACTCAAATAGGCAAGAATTCACATTGGATATACACTAGGTAATCTATTACTTTAAGCTATATATGTCTACACATATATACACATACATATATTGGTATTCAACATTAGGTCTATAATCATGGCATTTCAAATGGTTATATAAACTTATATATTACAACACAATATGCTAACATATATATAATATACATACATAGCTAAGTTAACTATATTCATAAATACTTATTTAAGAGGCTATGTGTGTGTAGGTGAACATGGCAAAGGGGAAAGTAAGGGTTAAATGGGCATACATAGTGTATACATATCAAAGAGTGTCAAAGTGTAAGTGAACAAAGTGTCAAGTGTGATAGTGTCAACATAGTGTAAGGGGTACATGAGGTAATATAGGATTTGTGTTAACATAGAACATTACATCTCATTAACTTGTATATTACATACATTACATCTATTATTACATTACATTCATGCTTGCATTCATTCATCATTCATTTATTCTCTTGCACTACTATATGCACCATACATTACATACTATGGAACCTATATATTCATTACAAGCCATACTTATACATGCTTATATTAGATAGGATACTTACACCTCATACATCATTTATTTAACCATTTACTCATGCTTGCATTCTCTATTTAATTACATAATGTATATACATTAACATGGGTTAAAATCAAATAGAACATTATATTACACACAAGGGTGCACAAAATGCATATGCCGAATAGTAACTCCTACTAATAATCAATACTGTACCATCTCAGCATGAATTAAAATTTAGGATTAAAATATGTTATAGATCTATGTGTTAGCTTTCCGAAACTTCAAACGGATCGCATTTTCGTTTCCGAAAACTCCTGAAATCGCGAAAACACCGAGAACGCGTTTGTCTTTCATACAGCTGACACTCAAATAATTCTCCAGAAAGTTACAGAAAGAAATAGGCCTATTAATACATGTTTTTGGAAAGCTAACTTTAATACGCTTCTTTTAAAAAAATGGAAGATTAAACCGAGCTTTGAGCTAGAAGTTATGACATTTCTAAGTTAGGACTGAAATTAAAAACGTAGATAAAAATCATGACGAATTTGGGTAGTTTGAGACAAAAGAACACAAGTATATAACATAATATATCAAGAACTCACTCTCTACACTAATACATATATATATATGAGACACTATAGAACACATCTCCAATACAAAAATATGAGATTAAAAATATAATAATTTATTCATACATAACAACAACACATAGTGTGTCCAAATTTGAGATTTTCCCACATGGACACAACCACAACACAAAGGACACTCCTATGACCTCCAAATGGACACAAAATGGACACAAATGGAGATACAACCATGGGGGTCATTCCTATGGGTTCAAAGTAGACCTATATGCATGAGGAAATGAAAAGAAAAAGGGATTTATACCTCCCGGTAGATCGAATCGAAGAAAAACCTTCCCGGAGCGACACCGACACGTAGAGATTCCAAAAGGACACGAACGAGCTCCGAATCCTCCCAAACTTGGATAGCTTCCTCCTTGGCTAGAATGGAGAAGAAAAGAAGAAGATTTGGTGGCGAAATGGAAGGATTTGGTAGAGAAATTGCTAGGAATTGCTCTCTAGGAATTTGGGGAAGAACAAGAGAGAGAGTGTGGATGAGAATAATGAAATGAACTTGAGCCTATCCTCTTCCAATGTGGCTGGCCATATGGGGCTATTTTTTCTATTATGGTAAGGTCCAAAATGCCCCCACTAACCTATTCTATGAGTAGTAGGAAAGGGCTAATTGGTTGGGGCTAAATTAGTCATTCTAAAGTCTCTAATCACACTAACCTTATCCATAATAATTAGTCTAACATCTAACTAAAATATTTCTATCATGTGGACTAAAATTAATATCATGTGGGCCATGCCTAACTAGTGTGTGGATCCCACTAGAGTCAAACTACCCCCGGGTCCCCGTTTCAAGTCGGATTGAGTTGAAATTCGAACCCGACTCAAATAACCCCAAAGCAATATCATAAATAATAAATAATATCAAAATAATTCAAAGAGGTCAAATGCAAAAAATATTCTTAGGCCAAAAATGATATTAAAATATCATAATCACATGGTTAGGCTCTAGGTCAAACAGTCTCTAGGGTTTCACTAGCAAAACGTCAAAACCACAAGTCATTGATTTAAATAATTTTAAAATGATTTAAAATCACCAAAAATCATATCATGAATTAAATATCATTATTAAAATAATTATAAACACAAAATTTCAAAATTACCCTCATTTGGAAAACTGGGTGCTACAACTCTACCCACCTTAGAAAAATTTCATCCTCGAAATTTAAGATCGATAGTACTCCTTCTAGAGCCTCTAACCTACCCAATATCTAAGGTAACACTTCCTAACACTGGAATAATAAACGGACATCTAAATAGTGTCAATCTAGGAATACCTCCAACACTGCTCTGCTGTACGGCGGTAATGGAACTTCAATAAAATATGGACTGGAACCTATATCCAAGGGACTGGACCTATTTTAAAGTGGTCTTAACTAAGGATGAAAAGGAACTGATCATAGGCTATAGGTATGCTCAAACTATTATCTTCCTATTAACCATCTATTAATACATCCTATTACCATAGGAACGATGCATTACTAAGACATATAGGCCCCTATCTCTCATAACACATTTATACTCACCAAAAGACTAGTACATCCTATCAAGGCTGATACTATAATCTCTCCTAAATCTCCTAAGCTACATGTTTATAGACACACATCCCCACATCAAGGACTAACCCATATATATCTACAACTGATACTAATGGAGTGACGTCCCAATTTTCCAACAATCAAGGTCAAATTTTTTTTTATCTAAATCATGCAATTTGAAGGAATAGTATACAAGGTCAGGACATACCGTAGCAATTGGAAGTCTCACCTAGGTACACTAATCATTCTAGGTCAAAACAGTATTATGGTATCAACACACAAACAATCTAGGGTGTCCTAATTGGGAAGGTAAGGGAACAACAATCATCAAGGTTGTAGGGCTGTCTACCATCCTATATAAAAATTGGTCATTAACAAGCAACTAAGAAATTATTAAAAGGTTACTATTCCATAAAATGGCAAAAATTGAAAATTTAGGCACAACAAATCACAAATAGATTTTTGTCTTGACACGATCTAAGTTGATCAATTTCGGGATAAAACGAGATTTGGGCAAGAAGGGAAATCAATGAAATCAAAGTATGAGCACGAGCATCCAATGATGGAGGTTCAGGTCATGATTAAATTTAATTCGACTGAGTACGAATACGAGGTTCATAGGCGATGAAAAGATTTCAAGAAGAATTGTCAAGGCTGTCGCGAATGAGACTCTAGGGTCAAATTTAACTATGTCTCCATTCTCGTAGATTGATACATGAAAAAGCGAACCAAAGTGCAATAGGTTAATCAGACCATCATGTACCGGTTCTGATTAGACAATATGTTAGTGGGTGGCCACCCAATAAAATATGTCATGATCAAGCTCGAAAATAGATAAGCTTGCAAAACTAAGGCTAATTTAGCAGCACAAGATATAAGGGTGGTAATGATAAAAGGAATTACATAGTCCAAGTTTCTTAACTAACTGTAGTGCCCCGTCCCGCAAAGTCAATCGGAGGAATCGAAACGCCGACGGCGTTCGGCCTTAGCCTTACAACGGCTTGCTCGAAGACATTGCTCGATCAAGGCGACCGCTCGCTCAGGTGGGGTAGTTTCGGTGAACTCTCCTCATCTTTGCCTTCACATAA
Organism: Iris pallida; assembly: GCA_029216955.1. Classification (NCBI taxonomy): domain Eukaryota; kingdom Viridiplantae; phylum Streptophyta; class Magnoliopsida; order Asparagales; family Iridaceae; genus Iris; species Iris pallida. The sequence continues at coordinate 11,626,552 of JANAVB010035219.1, forward strand.
TAAATCGTGTTTTCAACTTGCACAAGTTAGGCTTGATAATAAAAGCTACGCATCCACATAGCTAAGGGAATAATCCCGACGGTTTGAATCGAGTTAGAACATGGAAAACGTCCCACGATCGACTTAGAGTTGGTGCACGGCGTACTTTGAAAATGACACTCGGTCCTTCGTCCTGTGGCTTGGGAGAAGGAAAGTTGGTCTTCGGTGCAAAAGCTGAGAGTTAGCCTAAGTCATAGGAGTCGCCCGCACAAATGCTTGCTAAAGCATGCACGGTCCTGTCCCGCAAGGCTTGGCATAGCCTTTGCTCGTCCCTTGGGTTATGTTGTAGGCTTGAGTGAGTTAGGCGAAGTTATGCCGGTCGACCTAAGTTATTCTATGTGCTATCCCGCTCATTCTGCGGTTGTCAAGATAAATAGTCCTACGACCCCAAGGCCCGTCAAATGAGATGTAACTCGGGCGATATCGTTGCGTAGAATATGTGTTGGTCTAAGGCGAGCCACGGTTGGTTCAGTGTAAAGTTAGCCACGGTCTATGGCATTTAAGGAACCCGTTTGGTTTAAGTTAAGTTGGAAGGCTACGTAGTAGTCGTTCCCTCGAGTTCAAAGAAGTTCGAGGCGGCCCCTCGGTTGGGAGTCTCACGTTCCTATCCACGTTAAGTAGTTCGAGGCGGTCCCTCGGTTGGGAGTCTCGCGTTCCTATCCACGTTAAGTAGTTCGAGGCGGTCCCTCGGTCGGGAGTCTCACGTTCCTATCCGCGTTGAGAAGTATGAAACGGTCCAGAAATGAGGAAGTGGGTCGAGTCTGCATGGTCATTGGACAACTTGTGTACCGGTGCACAAGGGTTTTGATTTTGTTCCTCAGACAGTTGCCGCGGCCACGGGACTGATCTGGCCTAGGAGGAACACGTGCCTATGGGACCCTTGGACGGGGTGCGACCTACCCAAGGGGTGCGCCGTAGAGCGGGTATTAGAGGAAATTCGGCGAGTTCGTGCCTCGTTATTTACGAACGTACCCTAATATCCAATGGAGGTCCAATATAGCTTGTCGTGCTAGTGACCAAGTTCATATAGATGTTGGCATGGCGGCGATAATCCGCGAGTGTGCCTTTGGATTTAGTCGAGTATTGAGTGCGCTATATCAAGGAGTCGAGTTGAAGGTGTGTACACAAGTTAAAAACATAATGTTGGGCCTAAGATTTGGTATCAACGTAGGCGTCGTGCTTCGACACGAGTTGTGGCGTCGAGTGTAAAGTCGAGAAGGGCCGTAGGGCAAGTTGGTTGAAAGTTATGTCGAGTTGCTGGGCACGACCTCAAAATACGAGGCACGGCCGCGTTGTCACAAGACAAGTCTGAGTCGATATGTTGACATTGTAAGAAAACGACAAGGTTTCGAGACTTGAGGATAAGGATGTTATCAGTACGATAGCACGGTCACACGGAAATGAAGTCTATAGTGTAGTTGCGTCCCTGATTTTGGCAGTAAGGCAAACACGACTTGATAGGTTACGTTGTTGGCACAAGAAGGGGTCTAGAGGCAAAGAATGAGTTAACGTTGACATTACAAGCACGTGATGGTTCTGATACACAAGTTGCGCCAAGGCGCCGGTCCTAAAACTGATCCTAAGGCAAGACTAGAAAGACAATCGAAAGGGATTTAAGCTGCACAAAGTAAATGAACGTGTCGATTTTGTATGGGTGGGCGAGAAGCTCACTCCACCACTACAGTGGTACTGACACCCACACAGTATTTATGTGCAGGCACAGGTAGAAACTCGTGGTGTGGGGCTCGCTTGGATGCGTCGAGGTACAGAGTTCCTTGGCGATTCGAAGCGTGCGGCCGCGTGAAGACCAGACTTATACGGGACATAATGTATGGACATCGCCTTCCGAAACTTCCGCTGGATTTAAGTATTGTATCGAGAGATGAGAGAGAGCAGAGTTATTTGTAATATGAGACGAGTGTATTGAGTGATTATAATCTCGGCCTTGCGCCCCCAATGTAACCATTGTTTCGATATTAATAAAAGAGCTTCTTTTGAATGAATTGTGTTTTGTTCTAAATTTCCGCTGCGTGTTCAATGTCTCTGCTTGGGACTTCTGGGCGACGACCCCATCGCCGCCGCTGTAATCGGCCGTTATGGAACCGCCTTGCACGAGCGCAATCTAGGCTCGTGCGGCATCACGCCTTAGCGAGGACGATCGCTCCTACGGGAGCGGGGCGTGACATAATGGTATCAGAGCACGGCTTTACATCCTTGGACCGTCGATTGAATTCTTTAACTTCGATGTTTTCGCAAAACTCTGTTGCTTCCGCAAGTTATTATCGTTGGTGCGCTCTCTCTCAAATGTCCCTCGGCATGTCCATACAATAAGTCTAATATTTTCGAAAGCTCGTACAAGTACTCGGTTGAACGGGATCGATAGGCGAAGGCCTTTGTGCCGAACGTTGCAAACTTGACTCGATAGAAAGCATGTGCTAATGTTAGCAAAGTCGCATGGGTGCCCGAATAGTCCTACGTTGACCTTAGCAAGTCGCATGCATGCCTAATTAGTCCAATGTCGACCCTAGCAATTGAACGTGCAAACTCAGAATATAATCCGCACGGGATGGCTATGCACACGGCCTTTTGGCTAAGTTGTGTTTCGCGTCGCGCACCTTGACCCTTGGTGCAAACGAGATGCGAGCGATATTAAGTATCGTTCGATATGGAACGAAGATATACTTAGGGTGTCTATCGATAGGAACGCTATCGGACTAACGCTTAGGCGTACACGAAAGATTGATTTGGATTTCGAGGAAATAGTCCGAACGACTTAGTGCGTCGATACGACGCGAGCGACTACGCTAGCGATTCGTCGAACGAATCTGAAGGATGTCTTAGCGAATGACGCGAACGTGATTGAGGACTAGATCGTATGGCTCGAATCCGAGTGGTGTATGTGATAGGTTCGGAGAAGAATAAGAATGAGGAAAAGCGACTGAACTTGATCTTGAGTATTAAGAAAATTGTGAAATATCCAATTCGGACAACAACATCAACGCACGGCTCGAAATTGGTTGCAAAGGAAGATCGTCAGGTTACGCATGTCGTCGATGGTATTGAGGCGTATCAAAGATCGATATGCGATAACTCGGGGGTACTCTGACTCGGCAAATGACGATCGTGCAAATGTCATTGTTTCGATGGATGCTATAATTGGGATATTAAAATATGTCGAGGAAAGAATAGGCTTGGCTCGAGGATTTTCTAAGTTGAACGAATGACGATCGAACTATCGAACTTGGCTTGGATAAAAACTGGAATGTTTGGATTTGCTTCGTCGACAACCACACATTGATATTCTTGTCTTATACGAGTGCTACTCCAGCCTCGTACATGCGTCACGCCGATTAGGGCGATCACTCTGCGTGAGCGCTGGTATGGTGATTCATACAGCGGGAGTGGTCGAACTTGCACAGTGCGACAATTTGTACTTCGATTTGTGGTTTGACGCGAAGGTGACTCGTGAATGGATTTGTGTGCTTGAAGAATCGAACTTGAGGATTGAGTAGGTCCAATCCGCGTATCGAAAATGAGTTAGTCTAAACTCAAACAAGAGTTACGCCCCGATGAGAATGATTATTCTGCGGGTGCGTTGCATGGTGATTCATGAACCACCGTGGATAATCGGACTCGCGTGAGATTGGGGCACAACGTATTGTTGAGCTAGATGACCTCGTGATCGAATACATGAATTGGTTAGAATTGGTGATTTGAATGGGTTCGAATATGCGCAACGAATGCGCTGATGTGAATAGGTGATCGTGCTTGATGTTTAGAAATCTGAGTAACGCGAGCTTGGGTAGAAGATCCCGTATGATCGACTTTGGTTTGACCCTAGGATTGGGGTCAGTATTGGCATTATTGTTTGGGAACTATGATTCCAATCCTGACATTGACTTAGCCTCGAAAAGAAATGACCTAGCGGTTAGGCGAGACGCCCTGTTGCAAGTGTTAGCAAATTGAAAAGATTTATCTTGAGGATTGGCATGGATGGATAGCGTGAATCACGAATGTAGGAAACCCAGCTCACGAGACTCGGCTGACATGCATATATTTCAGGGACGCCTGGTATGTGCACGATGCGACTCGAGTGAGAATGACAAGTTTTCTATCATACGGCTTGGCTGAATGCATGTATTTTGGGGACGCTTGGAATGCGTGCACGATCCAGCCAAGTGATACGACGAGTTCAAGCAAGGCTTGAAAGAGGGGAGTGTGTCGAGATCTTGAATTCATGTTGAAGGAAAGATTGATAATAGTGAGCGTGGCTCAGAATCGAAGGAACGCGTAGGCGAAATGTGTGCGATTAAGTCTTGGCCGTAGAAATGGTAGGATAGCTTGCCTTCAGGAAAGTCTCGAGGACGAGACTTGTTCTGAGTGGTGTATGATGTAGTGCCCCGTCCTGCAAAGTCAATCGGAGGAATCGAAACGCCGACGGCGTTCGGCCTTAGCCTTACAACGGCTTGCTCGAAGACATCGCTCGGTCAAGGCGACCGCTCGCTCAGGTGGGGTAGTTTCGGTGAACTCTCCTCATCTTTGCCTTCACATAATAAATCGTGTTTTCAACTTGCACAAGTTAGGCTTGATAATAAAAGCTACGCATCCACATAGCTAAGGGAATAATCCCGACGGTTTGAATCAAGTTAGAACATGGAAAACGTCCCACGATCGGCTTAGAGTTGGTGCACGGCGTGCTTTGAAAATGACACTCGGTCCTTCGTCCCGTGGCTTGGGAGAAGGAAAGTTGGTCTTCGGTGCAAAAGCTGAGAGTTAGCCTAAGTCATAGGCGTCGCCCGCACAAATGCTTGCTAAAGCATGCACAGTCCTGTCCCGCAAGGCTTGGCATAGCCTTTGCTCGTCCCTTGGGTTATGTTGTAGGCTTGAGTGAGTTAGGCGAAGTTATGCCGGTCGACCTAAGTTATTCTATGTGCTATCCCGCTCATTCTGCGGTTGTCAAGATAAATAGTCCTACGACCCCAAGGCCCGTCAAATGAGATGTAACTCGGGCGATATTGTTGCGTAGAATATGTGTTGGTCTAAGGCGAGCCATGGTTGGTTCAGTGTAAAGTTAGCCACGGTCTATGGCATTTAAGGAACCCGTTTGGTTTAAGTTAAGTTGGAAGGCTACGTAGTAGTCGTTCCCTCGAGTTCAAAGAAGTTCGAGGCGGCCCCTCGGTTGGGAGTCTCACGTTCCTATCCACGTTAAGTAGTTCGAGGCGGTCCCTCGGTTGGGAGTCTCGCGTTCCTATCCACGTTAAGTAGTTCGAGGCGGTCCCTCGGTCGGGAGTCTCGCGTTCCTATCCGCGTTGAGAAGTATGAAACGGTCCAGAAATGAGGAAGTGGGTCGAGTCTGCATGGTCATTGGACAACTTGTGTACCGGTGCACAAGGGTTTTGATTTTGTTCCTCAGACAGTTGCCGCGGCCACGGGACTGATCTGGCCTAGGAGGAACACGTGCCTACGGGACCCTTGGACGGGGTGCGACCTACCCAAGGGGTGCGCCGTAGAGCGGGTATTAGGGAAAATTCGGCGAGTTCGCGCCTCGTTATTTACGAACGTACCCTAATATCCAATGGAGGTCCAATATAGCTTGTCGTGCTAGTGACCAAGTTCATATAGATGTTGGCATGGCGGCGATAATCCGCGAGTGTGCCTTTGGATTTAGTCGAGTATTGAGTGCGCTATATCAAGGAGTCGAGTTGAAGGTGTGTACACAAGTTAAAAACATAATGTTGGGCCTAAGATTTGGTATCAACGTAGGCGTCGTGCTTCGGCACGAGTTGTGGCGTCGAGTGTAAAGTCGAGAAGGGCCGTAGGGCAAGTTGGTTGAAAGTTATGTCGAGTTGCTGGGCACGACCTCAAAATACGAGGCACGGCCGCGTTGTCACAAGACAAGTCTGAGTCGATATGTTGACATTGTAAGAAAACGACAAGGTTTCGAGACTTGAGGATAAGGATGTTATCAGTACGATAGCACGGTCATACGGAAATGAAGTCTATAGTGTAGTTGCGTCCCTGATTTTGGCAGTAAGGCAAACACGACTTGATAGGTTACGTTGTTGGCACAAGAAGGGGTCTAGAGGCAAAGAATGAGTTAACGTTGACATTACAAGCACGGGATGGTTCTGATACACAAGTTGCGCTAAGGCGCCGGTCCTAAAACTGATCCTAAGGCAAGACTAGAAAGACAATCGAAAGGGATTTAAGCTGCACAAAGTAAATAAACGTGTCGATTTTGTATGGGTGGGCGAGAAGCTCACTCCACCAGTACAGTGGTACTGACACCCACACAGTGTTTATGTGCAGGCACAGGTAGAAACTCGTGGTGCGGGGCTCGCTTGGATGCGTCGAGGTACGGAGTTCCTTGGCGATTCGAAGCGTGCGGCCGCATGAAGACCAGACTTATACGGGACATAATGTATGGACATCGCCTTCCGAAGCTTCCGCTGGATTCAAGTATTATATCGAGAGATGAGAGAGAGCAGAGTGATTTGTAATGTGAGGCGAGTGTATTGAGTGATTATAATCTCAGCCTTGCGCCCCCAATGTAACCATTGTTTCGATATTAATAAAAGAGCTTCTTTTGAATGAATTGTGTTTTGTTCTAAATTTTCGCTGCGTGTTCAATGTCTCTGTTTGGGACTTCTGGGCGACGACCCCGTCGCCGCCGCTGTAATCGGCCGTTATGGAACCCGCCTTGCACGAGCGCAATCTAGGCTCGTGCGGCATCACGCCTTAGCGAGGACGATCGCTCCTACGGGAGCGGGGCGTGACACTAACAGGTCAAGTAATCAGATAAGGTACAAGGTTAAGCATCTAAGGAAATAAGCAGAACACCATCACATGTCGGGTCAAAAGAATTGAGTCAAGGCTGGATTTCTAATTAAAATAAGAAGAAATTTAGTATAATGGTAGAGGTTATAGTTTAGCCAGTTGACCAGAAAATTATATCAAGAAAATAGAGTACAAGAAGACGGGTTTTAGTGGGACATGATATACCTACACGAAGGTGAGCTCGTCTAGGTCTTGCATATAAGATTTGTTGGAGGGTAACAGCTAGTATTACATTCCGAATATCAAAGTCACGATAAGGAACGTCAAGGATCTCAATTAGAAAGTGGGAGTTCAAGAGGTGGTAATTAATGCACAAAAATAATGAAGATCGAGTTAGTCATCTGCTTCTGATACTCTTAAGTTCATCTGGTCATAACTTGACAATCATATCTTTACCTCACCAGTCTCCATATGAAAATTTAACCTTTACTTAAATCCTTTCCATGACTACCGTATGCAATTCCCAATTTCCAAACATCACTCTTGAAGCACAGCCCTCACATTTAGGAATCAACATTAACCATTTATTTAAATTTCCAAGTTCTTTCACCTTGTCTTAAATTTGACCCAAAACCTCTAAATCCCGTTTACGAATTCCTTGAACTTGTTCAAATTGTTCTCCTCGTATTATTTAATTTAAATCTCTAGGCCTTACAAAACTTATCTTCCATCATAAAATCAACTTCCGTATTTTCTTTGACATACACCCTTGAATATTATTCTCCTAAAAATATTTCACAACAATCTCTAAACTTCCATAACTTTGTGTTCTCTCTATCCCTAGTCATTTTCTCACAACATCTTGTTTAATATCCTTATTAAACACAATTAACTTCTCTTTTCCATTACTAACCTTCTACATAGCCTCAGAGTAAAAGTTTTCCCCAGAATCAATAACCAAGATTTTCTAAGTTCTCAAAACTAGGTTGACCTCTGATATCCTCATTAGTTTTGAATACACCTATAAACTATCTCATAACCCCAAAATTTCTCTAAATGTAATTATTTCCAGATTGGCAGTATACATCTCTTTATTCTATTCGAGACCTTTACCACATTTCTATCTCAAGTTTCCATATGGAACACTCCACATTTAATTTCCTTTAGATCATCATAAAATAACCAGTTACGTCTTCTCTGAGCTACATAATTTACGTCACTTCCTTAGCCTTCCCCATGCAAAAGATACGAAGATTCAAGGGTTTCGAAGTACATCTGGTAGGGACGACATGATATGGGTAATTAATGTAATGAGACAGAGTTTAAGATAAGAGGTAAATAAGAATGCAAGGGAATAATGGCGAGAAAAAATAATGAAGATATGTTCCTTCTCATCAGTTCAAACGAGAGGAACCCATCAAGCTTAAATTCAATAGCAAGGAATGAGGGTGAATCCAAACAAGAGGAAAAGGAATTCCAATTGAAGTTCAAAATGAATTTCTCAGGGGTCGTCCCAGAAATCTCTCAAAGAATCCTAAGTGTGATTGAGTACCTTGGATTTGAAAATATTAATCTAAATACAAAATTAAATCAACAACTACAAAATTTTATCAAAATCATCAACTAATACCAGGATTCAAAGTTCTACAATGAATCCACAAAATCAAATTCAAATCAAGAAAAAAGGTGAATCAAAACAAGGAAAATGAGTTTAAATCGGAATTCAAAATGAGATTCTCAAGGGTCATCCCAGGAATCTCTCAAGGAATCCTAACAGTGATTGAGTATCCTCTCATCCTAACATCTTAATTTATATATCCTATAGCAGGCTCGTAGTAGTACAACTAAGTCGTTGCGCTACTACGAAATCGCACTAATGCGAATCTCGACCTGTATGGGCCACCACTAAAAACGTGTCACGACCCGCACCCTAGAGTTAGGGCACGAGAACGTAACAACGCCCAGCCTACGCCGCAGTGTCGGCGGTAGAACGCTGTCCTAGGTCTCATGCATCTAACAGTATAAGGCTAAGCAGTTTATACTCCCCGAATGGAGGTGACATAGCAGATACAGTCTCAATCACAACTAAGGTAGAGCAAGATAAAGGATAGGTAAAACATGAAATCCAAAAGAGATACAGCAGATAGAAGCCTAAGTGTCTAAGATACACAATTCCAGAAATACATCTCAAAGCTCAAATACAGTAATCCATAAAATAAATACAACTCCAGACAACTGAAAATAGCTAACTAAACAACCTTTAATGTGTCTCCTCTAGGCTAGCAGGCAACCTCCAGGCTATCTGTAAAATTTATCAACAGGTCCAGTCAGGACAGAAGCGAGCACAATACATCTCAACAAGTCATAACAGGAAAGGAAATGTAATCATGCTAGAGAATAAAATACAAGATCTGAAGAAATAGCATAATGTAAAAGAGAGACTGTAAGTAAATATCTATGATATATATAAAGAGAGACAGTGCTAGTGATTCAGAGTACTGCATAAACATGTGAATGGCTAAGGACTGATTCATGATTATACTACTGGAAATTGATTCATGATTACACTACTTGGATTTATTCACATGTTCACTTATACTCTCCCATCCCCAATCAATACACAAGGATCCATTCAAGTTACGTTAAGATTCATGATTATACTACGTTGCCCATAAAGGATGATTCATGAATTGATTCGTGAAGGCTCGGTGATCATGAGGGTACATGAGTCACTAGCTGATTCCCGAAGATTCATGATGATAGAAGCATATGATACGTGATGTAAGTGAAACACGCATGACAAAAGTATCTGATGCTCCCGAGAGGGATAACATCTCATAAAGGGATCCATATAGTACCAATCCGTGTTACCAACGTGTCAGCATCAAGTAAGATAGTCTAAAGCAGGAAATATAATCCTAAACATGATATAAAATGATCAGAGAATGTACTCGCCTGATATATGAATGTCCAAGGTAAAGATACTGTCCGAGGAGATGTGTCTGGCTCCTAATTAGAACAGCACAAGTCACAACATGTCCAGAAGGATAATATAAAGCACTACAATGCATTCTACATGAATATAGGTCAAACTAGGCCAAAGTCAACCCTTGGTCAACTCTGGTCAACTGCACTACTCAAACTAGGTCATGTCCTAACCCAGCAAGTCTTACTAGGCCTAACCAAGACTATCCTAGCAAGCACACATCAATATAAGGCTATACAAGCCAACATACACCCAACTCTATATAGCATGCAATTATTCAATACTCAAATAGGCAAGAATTCACATTGGATATACACTAGGTAATCTATTACTTTAAGCTATATATGTCTACACATATATACACATGCCTATATTGGTATTCAACATTAGGTCTATAATCATGGCATTTCAAATGGTTATATAAACTTATATATTACAACACAATATACTAACATATATATAATATACATACATAGCTAAGTTAACTATATTCATAAATACTTATTTAAGAGGCTATGTGTGTGTAGGTGAACATGACAAAGGGACAAATGAAGGTTAAATGGGCATACATAGTGTATACATATCAAAGAGTGTCAAAGTGTCAAGTGTGATAGTGTCAACATAGTGTAAGGGATACATGAGGTAATATAGGATTTGTGTTAACATAGAACATTACATTTCATTAACTTGTATATTGCATACATTACATCTATTATTACATTACATTCATGCTTGCATTCATTCATCATTCATTTATTCTCTTGCACTACTATATGCACCATACATTACATACTATGGAACCTACATATTCATTACAAGCCATACTTATACATGCTTACATTAGATAGGATACTTACACCTCATACATCATTTATTTAACCATTTACTCATGCTTGCATTCTCTATTTAATTACATAATGTATATACATTAACATGGGTTAAAATCAAATAGAACATTATATTACACACAAGGGTGCACAAAATGCATATGCCGAATAGTAACTCCTACTAATAATCAATAATGTACCATCTCAGCATGAATTAAAATTTAGGATTAAAGTATGTTATAGATCTATGTGTTAGCTTTCCGAAACTTCAAACGGATCGCGTTTTCGTTTCCGGAAACTCCCGGAATCGCAAAAACACCGAGAACGCGTTTGTCTTTCGTACAGCTGACACTCAAATAATTCTCCAGAAAGTTACAGAAAGAATTAGGCCTATTAATACATATTTTTGGAAAGCTAACTTCAATACGCTTCTTTTAAAAAAATGGGAGATTAAACCGAGCTTTGAGCTAGAAGTTATGACATTTCTAAGTTAGGGCTGAAATTAAAAACGTGGATAAAAAATCATGACGGATTTGGGTAGTTTGAGACAAAAGAACACAAGTATATAACATAATATATCAAGAACTCACTCTCTACACTAATATATATATATATATATATATATATATATATATATATATATATATATATATATATATATATATATATATATATATATATATGTGTATATATGAGACACTATAGAACACATCTCCAATACAAAAATATGAGATTAAAAATGTAATAATTCATTCATACATAACAACAACACATAGTGTGTCCAAATTTGGGATTTTCCCACATGGACACAACCACAACACAAAGGACACTCCTATGACCTCCAAATGGACACAAAATGGACACAAATGGAGAGACAACCATGGGGGTCATTCCTATGGGTTCAAAGTAGACCTATATACATGAGGAAATGAAAAGGAGAAGAGATTTATACCTCCCGGTAGATCGAATCGAAGAAAAACCTTCCCAGAGCGATACCGACACGTAGAGATTCCAAAAGGACACGAACGAGCTCCGAATCCTCCCAAACTTGGGTAGCTTCCTCCTTGGCTAGAATGGAGAAGGAAAGAAGAAGATTTGGTGGCAAAATGGAAGGATTTGGTGGAGAAATTGCTAGGGATTGCTCTCTAGGAATTTGGGGAAGAACAAGAGAGAGAGAGTGTGGATGAGAATAATGAAATGAACTTGAGCCTGTCCTCTCCCAAAGTGGCTGGCCATATAGGGCTATTTGTCCTATTAAGGTCCAAAATGCTCCCACTAACCTATTCTATGAGTATTAGGAAAGGGCTAATTGGTTGGGGCTAAATTAGTCATTCTAAAGTCTCTAATCACACTAACCTTATCCATAATAATTAGTCTAACCTCTAACTAAAATATTTCTATCATGTGGACTAAAATTAATATCATGTGGACCATGCCTAACTAGTGTGTGGGTCCCACTAGAGTCAAACTACCCCCGGGTCCCCGTTTCAAGTCGGATTGAGTTGAAATTCGAACCCGACTCAAATAACCCCAAAACAATATCATAAATAATAAAATAATATCAAAATAATTCAAAGAGGTCAAATGCAAAAAATATTCTTAGGCCAAAAATGACATTAAAATATCATAATCACATGGTTATGCTCTAGGTCAAACAGTCTCTAGGGTTTCACTGACAAAACGTCAAAACCACAAGTCATTGATTTAAATAATTTTAAAATAATTTAAAATCACCAAAAATCATATCATGAATTAAATATCATTATTAAAATAATTATAAACATAAAATTTTAAAATTACCCTCATTTGGAAAACTGGGTGCTACACACACACACGGATCACCCTCCCTTCTTTACCGTTGTGGGAAGAGCGGGAAATAAACTGGCTCACCTACTAGCCAGGGATGCTCTCCATAGCTCGGAATCAGCCTCCTATAGCACTCCGCTTGGGGTCATTTTCCATGCCTTAGCGGAAGAGATTGTAGGAATTGTAAATCTTTTGCAACATTCTGATCAATAAAATATTTCAAGTTTCAAAACACACACACACACACACACACACACACACACACACACACACATACATACATATTTTTTTGAAGCAATGGATACTTGTGGCGAACTCGCCTCCACTGGGGCTCGAACTCCCGACCACTTTGGCCGCATGCATCTCTCTTAACCACTAGGCTAGAGGTCATTTGCCACACACACACACACACACACACACACACATATATATACACCATTCCTATAATCTTGTTATTGTGACGTTCTGTCGGAAAAAGATTATTCAATTTTAATTTCGACACTCTGTGTTCTACTTAAAAAAATTCTTATCGACGGACTTCTTTATTCGTTTGTATTTTGTCACTAATGGCAAATGTGTTTTATTATATAGACAAATTTCATTTATAAATACACAATATTAACAATTTTATGTGATTAGAGAGTGTAGGAAATAGGAATCCATATAAACTAGGAATACACAATTTGCACACTTTTATATATTGACATTTTTTAACAAGAAGGAAATCCACCATAGTTTGGTGGTGGACCCATAGAGCGACCCGAACCGGACACGAATGTATTCGAAGTTGACCCAAAATCGGAACTCTCTTTCCCACTCCTCCTCCGACGTCGAAGAAACCCTATCGAAACCACCCATTTTCATTTCTTCCCAAACTCGAAACTCTAGCTTTTCTCCCAAATCGACCTCTCCTCAAAAACCCTAATCCTTCAGATCCCAACATCAGCAGCCGAGGATTTAAGGTCAAATTAGGGTTTCCTACTTTCTCCAGATCTCACAATTCCAAAATTTAAAAAACTTATCATTTTCCTTCTTCTCGTTCTCGTTTTTTCGCAGCCAGATATTGATGGTTTCGACGTCGAATCTCCCGGACTCTTCGGTGGGCCGACCGTTCACGACCTCGTTCTCATCCCAGTCCGCTTCGGCTCCCGGATTCCACCACTCCGGTGAGCGGACTGTCGCCATTGATTGAGAAAGTTACGATCTTGACGAGCTTGATGCGATTATTGTTGTTTTTTTTGGGATTTGCAGGCGGTATGCAAGGACTGCACAATATTCACCAGAGCTTCAACGTCGCGAACATGCCCGGTTCGCTCTCGCGGAATGCGGCAGCCCTGGGCGGCGTCCCGTCGAGCAGCGTGCAGCAGCCAGGTGGCGGTCTCTCGGGCGGCCGGTTCGCGTCGAACAGTCTCCCGGTCGCGATGTCGCAGGTATTACGGATGGATGCTCGTGTTCACGTGATAAAATTTACATCACGCAAGGCGTTTCCTAGTATATATTACGTGTCCTAGTTTATTTTGAAGTGAATGCGTTGTGCTCAATACGTGTCCGACATGGACATTACAAGGGCCTGACAACCATTTTGGACTGCTATAGCGAAATATTGTTTGTTGCCGCTTTAGTGGGTGTATTCCCGGAATCAAGGCTGCCAGGATGCTTATTTGCGTACAAAACATGGTTGGAGTAGTGTCGGCACCAGATTGGGCGTTTGGATATATACGGAGAATTCTATAAAAGATGAAGAAATGTATATTACTTCTCAAATTGTGTAAATCAACTGTCAAGTGGGCAATTGGTACATAATGCATACATTATAAAAATGTCAAGCGGGCAATACTAACCTATTAAGGAAAAGATGAGTTATGATTAATTTACATCCACAAATTGTAGTAAAACGTGTACCCCATGATTTATTCTGAGTTTATAATGATGAATGAAAACTTCAGTGCCACTTACTATGTATTGCCTTGGACCGAATGATCTGTTACATATTTCAGGATATATGAAATGTATAGAACTTGTTGCATGTAAACTCTGCACCCCTCCCCCCCACCCCAAATGATTTATTCACAGTTTGTAATGACGAATAAAAACTTTAGTCTACTATGTGATGCCTTGAACTGAAAGATATCTTACATATTTCAGGATATGTGAAAGGTTATATAGAAGCTGCATGTCTCATCATGAATGTGATGAATGTGGTATAGAATCATAATGTATTACCTTCAGTGAAGTGTATGCGCTTCAAAAATATTTAGTTTATCTTTCTTATACGCTTGTCCATGTCCAGTCTCATAGTTTCTGCTATATTTTGTTTGTCATGCAGATAGCGCATGGGAACTCGCATGGACACTCCGGGGTCACAAACAGAGGGGGTATTAGTGTTGTAGGAAACCCTGCTTTTAGTAGCAGCATGAATGGCGTTGGGTCTTTACCCGGGTTCTCATCAAACTCCCTTTCTGCTGGTAACCGTAGCAATGTTCCTGGTTTGGGGGCATCTCCTCTTTTAGGAAATGTAGGGTCTAGAATTACAAATTCAATGGGGAACATTGTGGGTGGAGGCAACATTGGAAGAAGCTTAACCTCTGGAGGATTACCTGTTCCTGGTCTTGCATCCCGTGTAAATTTAGCTGGTAACAGTGGATCAGGGAGTCTAAATCTACAAGGACATAATAGGTTGATGAGTGGCATGCTTCAACAAGGTAATGGGTCTTAATCTCATAAAAGTACCTGACTAACAAGTCATTCTTGTGGAACTAATTATTCTATTGATTGATTTACTCTCTCTCCACTGATTCCGTGGTTGTATTGTAACTCTCGCTGTCTGTTTGATGCATTTGATATCACTCTTTTGGTCCGCTTTACAGTTTGCTCCCCCTATTTAGTATTTAGTACTTGAAGATATAGCTGTGATCTATGTCATATCTTCCCTCAGCGTTTGAGGTTATCGCCAAAAGTCATATTCTATTAACATCATCAATATGTTTCTTTTTTTGTAACGTTATTTTGCTAACAGGTATAACTTTTTAAAAACAGAGCTATGTGCTAATGCTGGGTTTTCCATTCAGCTCATTTAGTGGCTGTGTCAGTGACATTTGCAATTATTGTTTCTCTTTTTACCGCCTCAACTCCTGCCACTATGATCCTATCATGTTTATAGGGAATAACCTTCATAGTTTCTAACATCATGCATCTCTTAAAAAGCCATCAAAGATTTGTCCTGATGTGCATCACATGTGGGCAACTTATGCAGTATAATACTACCCTTGTTCTGGTTAAGGATAGCATACACTTTTCATGTTGTTATGAAGGATATCACTGTTCAGATCAAATGAAGGGTAATCTGTTGTAATGACACTTTATATTTTTCTCATGTCATTTGTCAATTTATTCTTATTCTTAGGGTCTGCTTGGATTGAGGGGAAAAAATAAGCAGGGTTAGGTGGGGTTAAGTGAAGGGAAGTTAAGTGAGGGGGAGTAGTCAATACATATAAGCTTGCTTGGATCGTAGGGAGAGTTAAGTGAGGTGTGTTTAATAACTCTTGCTTGGATTGGAGGTTTGAGTGAGAGGAGGTTTAATAAAAATATAATAGTTACCAAAATACTCTTATTACATATGTCATAAAATTAAATTTTGATTGAAATTTATTTAGAACTTGTTAAAATATGTTCACAAATGAGAAAGCTACAGAGCAGCATGTTGAAAGCATGAAAAAATAGAAAAAAAGTCATGATATTTTATAGGACAAATAAGGGGTATTTATGACTTTTTAACAAAATTCCTCAACCCCCCTCGTTAACTCTCTGATTTGGGGGGTTAGAAAAATAGACAAAAGGAGGTTAAACAAACCCTCACTTAATCCTCTATAACCTCCCTCCTAAACCCCCACCCTCAAACCAAGCATGATTTTTATTTCCCTCACTTAACATTCCCTCACTTGACTCTCTTAACCCTCGATCCAAGCAGACCCTTAGAGTACTCAAGCATGAAAGGGAGATGTTGCTTTTTCAGTTATACTGTTACTGTGACACCTGAAGGAGTATTCTGATCTTCATTAGTGTTACTTACACGTGGAAAAAATTAAGTTGGCAATTGGTTTATGCCAGTTTCAAAGATAAGTATTTCTCATATGAAATTAGGGATTCAAGTTGTTAAGGAACCTGCCACAACACCAAAATTCCAGAGTTGTGGTTTTATTATTTCAAAAAAATGAACCTAAATATAGTTCATGGGATCAACGTTCCACGGATTGAGCAGGGCAAAGTGAAATAATACAGCCTGTCAAACTTGCAAAAACATGCTGCATTGTGAAGTAACAATAGGCTTTTGCATTTGTCAAGTTCTTCGTATACCTTTCCCAGCGAGCGAGTGCTGAGTAGGCCATCAAATCAAAATGAACAGAGGGTTTTACATGAATACATTTAGATTTCAAAGGAAGCTCATGCTTCTGGTTCTCTGACTCCATCCACCCCCATCCCCTTCTTTCTATCCACTAAAAAAAAAAAAAAAGGAAAAGAGGCGCAAAAAATAGAATATCCCTGTACCAACTCCACCCCCCTGTGCTATTCTGTTTGTTTTCTGCGTAAAAACCTCTACACATGAGTGTGCTCATACCGGTCTGGAATGACTAACTCAATATGCTTTGTTAACCACTTTGCATATCATAAGGGATAGGTTAATACATGATTCTTTTTTGCTACAGGCTAAGCATTACATAATTCCAAGTTCTGCTTCTGATTCAATCTCTCGCTAAGCGCTTGTAGTTTGAATATTTGTGTAACTTTATGGAATATTTTCATTTTAATTTATAATATCTAATTATTCCTTAAGTGTATCTGTATTGTATTACAAGGACAGATGCTAGCACATAGGTGAAGTACCACCATGTAAATATCAGGTTCTTGTCAGATACCCTTATACTTGCCAGGTACTTCTCAATAACCTCTTTTAGGTGTGCTAAAGTTTTAAGAATATTACACATCTGAGTCTGTCTTACAAACTGTCAGGTACTCACAGTTTCCGAAACCTTTGTGACTAAGAGATTAGAAGTTAATTTGGTGTATGACTAGGGGTTTAAATTGTTATAATGAGTAATGGAGTTATTTGACCATTATCTTGCCTTGCATCCAAGCCTTTCCCATAAAAAAGGGGTTTGCTATGGAGCATGAGAAAGCTTCCTAAAGAGCTTGACGACGTTTTTATGACCGAGTGTCAACCTCAACCATAGTTGTCAAAGGCGCGCGTAGGCACAAGGCGCGACGTGATGCATATCTAGCACCTCAAATGCTTACGACGAGACAATTTTTGACATGCGCTCATATGGGACACGCCTGTAGGGTTTGGTATAGGCGCAAGGCGCATAAAAGGCACGTCATTTAGCTTCTGAGTTTTTAATGAAGTTGGGCCGGGTTGGGTGCCTAGTGCTACGCTAACAGTACGACCCAAATTCAAACTCTAACCTACTAAATTGAAATAAAAGAAGAGTCTCCACCTCCATTTCCCTCTATCCCCTCTCCGCCTCCATTTCCTCTTCTCATGTTCCTCCATGAGCACAGACGCGCCAATATACTCGAGGGCTCGAGGGTATGTTCCTCCACGAGCAAGGTCGAGGGCCTCGAGGTCTCGAGTGTGCTGTTCCTCCACGAGAACATGTTGCGGTGGTGGAGAAAGGGGTTACGGGCTGGAGAACAATTTGTAAAGAATTACCTGGATCTGGATTGAAGTACTGCGGGTCTGGATTGGAAATCAATTGTAAGTTCCTTTTGTTCGTTCTTTATGCCCCCTTTTTGTTCGTTCTTCATAATTTTTCGGCTGTTGATTATGCTTTGGATTTCTGAATATTTTTAATTTAATTTTTCCACAGCTGTAAACTCTTTTTCTTTTATAATTTCTGTTTTTTTTCTCCTTCTTTTTGGTTTTTGGGAAATGGGTTATCAGTATGGAAGTGGTAGATGAGTTATTATCGTCTTGATCTTTCTTTGTTTGATCATCTGGGTCATACATTTTTTTTTCCATTTTTTCCAGCCATTTTTTTTTGGTTATCGAGCTTGGGATTTTTGTTGGTTTATTTACATATTTGTGAATAATGGACAATTGGGGTTTTGGGATCTGGGCTTTTGATATAGGGGTTAGGTGGGTTGTTGGCAAGTAAAAGTTGGATCCTTGCTGTCTTTTGATCATCTGGGTCATTGTTCTTCATACTTGTTAGGGTGTTCTTATATTTTGAACTTGAGATTTTGTGATTTATGAGTTTTGGGTTGTTGGTTTTGATTTAGAGGGGTTAGATGTGCTATTGGCATGCCAAAATTGGATCTTTTGTTTGTTTGATTATCTGGGTCTTTGATGGTCGAACTTGAAATTATATTGTTCTATGTTAATTCAGTTTGATTATTCTGATACGTATAATGTATAATAAATTATTTTTCTTTGCAAAAAGTGCGTCTTAATTCATAAAGGTGTGCGCCTCGCACCGTTAACAACTATGACCGGAGCTGTTATTGATTCTATTCAAGATGGAATTTTGTTATTTGCGATATTGTCTATATCACATGAATGTTTAAGATTCCCAGTCATATTCTTCCCAAATGCTGACACATGTTTTCTATCTTGATAGTACCTGTGCAATTAGCTTTCTATAAAAGTATAAGATTATTTGCGGGATATAGGTAGGATACTCATAGAGACCTTCTAATACTTGTGTTTCAATTAATGATATGCAATAGTTTTGGGAACCTGTTATCAATGTTATATTATGCTGTTTTCATTATGTGCTTGGTCCATGGGTGGTTCCCAATTAGTTGGATTAATCGGCATTTCGCTGCTAAACTACAATAATGTGGCCACTTGGAATTTTGATTAATCCGACCCCTAATTGATCAATTAAGAGCCCGATTGCTCGGTTGATTATTTTGCCAATTATTTCTTCTTTTAGAACACCAACTGCTGTTACAGTAACCCTTTGGGTTTCTTATTTCTATGAATAAAAGGATAGATAAATAAATGTGAGCAAATGATAGGCTCTTTGTTATTACTTTTTTTTGGATAAGGGTGTGTTTGGTAGGAAGGATGGAAAAGTGGAAGGAAGGAAAAATAAAAGGATTCATTTTTCCTTCCATATGGAAAGGAAAGATCATTTCCTTCCTTTGTGTTTGGTAGCAAGGATGGAAAAGATAAGAGATGCATTTTCCTTTGTTTGGTATGAAAGAAAAAGTGGAAGGAAAGAAAGTAAAAAATATAGGATTTACCAATTCTACCCTCAACTAAAAACACTTATTTACCATTTGACTTCATAGATAATTTTTAAATAATATATTCATATGAGGGTATAATTGTTAATTAATACAAGCTTTCACTTTTCCTTCCACTTTTCCTCCCACTTTTGGGGGGATTGGATTTCTTAGGTTATGAAGGAAAAGTAATCCCTCCACTTTTCCTTCCTTCTTATTTTCCTTCCATACCAAACAAGAGAAAATGAATCTTTCCCTTCACTTTTCCCTCCTCTATTTTCCTTCCTCCCACTTTTCCCTCCTACCAAACACACCCTAAGTCTCTTCTTACTCCAGAATGTATAACTGTGCTTGAGATTCACAAAGGATGTTTATGGTGGCCTTTAGGGCATACTCTGCTATTGAAAATTGGTTTTATCTTCTTTGTTGTTATAACATCAAGCACGTGCATTCCTTTTTCTCTCTAATATTCATCATGGCATTAGTGAACAAAACCTTGGCTGCTTATCTTTTTTGTAATTTTTCTTCCATTCCTCATCTATATGCTCTTATTTCAATTGTCATTGCTTAATCTTATTCATAAATAAGAAGTTCTGAATTTGTTTAGTGTGAATACATTTATTCATCTATGTGGTGGCCTTTAATTGTCATCTAACATTTTAGTTTTTTAGTGTGAATGCATTTATTCTTACTTGTATGAGAGGCACACCATGCAAATAACTGATTATTTGTATTAACAGCTCCACAAATGCTGGGAATGCTTGGAAGTTCATATCCTACATCTGGGGGACCACTCTCGCAGAGCCAATTACAAGGAGGGAATAATCCTTTAAGTTCTATGGGGATGCTAAATGATGTCAATAATGATAATTCTCCTTTTGACTTGAATGATTTTCCTCAATTGACTGGGCGACCAAGTTCTGCTGGAGGATCTCAAGGGCAATTGGGTAAGTAATTAAATAAAGAACTAACCCTTTGTATTTTACTTTTTCTTCAAATGAAATACTGATCTCTAATTTACAGGTTCATTACGAAAGCAAGGAGTTAGCTCAATTGTCCAACAAAGTCAAGAGTTCAGTATTCAGAATGAAGATTTTCCAGCATTGCCGGGGTTTAAAGGTGCATTTATATTAGTCATCTAGCTTTTTCACTCAACGCTGCACCAGCCAGGTTTTTTTTTGTTCATTTCACATAATTGCTCTTTGTTGTTGGGGAGCCTTGTTTCTGTCAGTAGATCGTTCAGAAACTAAAATTTATTGCTATTATATACTAATCTGTTTTATTATGCATATATTTTTAGTCTAGATGCATATTTTAGGATAAATGTACTTTTCAAATGCACAGTTTGGATTAAGTTTTGTGACTTTGTTAGTAATAGCTTTTTTTTGTTTAGAGGTCTTTAAGAATGTATAATGCTACATTATTATTTGGCAGTATCATCATGTTGACTGCCACATAGATTTCACATTCAACCTGTTAATATAACCATGAGCAGGAACATCATGTTTTTTCTACATGCGATCATAGTCACGGCTTATGGATTTTTCTTCAATACCAACATTTTAGTGATACCATCCTTTGCCACATTGAGCTTTTCCAAACCCAGTTCTCAGTAAACCTCTAATTGTTATTCTTAGTTTCTTCCCTTTTTGACTCTCATATACAAATTCAATCACATATCTCCACTTAATGTTTCTCCAGCATTTTGACTTAGACCCTAGTTATCTTAGTCATTTCTGAGCGCCTTGCTCTCAACTGCTGGACTTCTAGTACTAAACTGTATTCATTCTGCACCTTAACCATCCATATTAACTTCATAAGATTCTTGTTTGTGCTACACACATCTATTTGCTTGGAGCCTCTACATTTTCAAACACCGTGATCGTTAAGTTACTAGTGCTTCCGTTTATGAGGCCTAGAATTCCACATCCGTGCCATACTTGTATCCTCTCTTTTTTAAAACGTTTTTATCCTGTATTTATATCCGTATCTTTGTATAGCATGGACATTGTGGAGCCCTTCTCACAAAGCCTTTATCTCAAGATTTTGAATTCGGCTGCGTGAATCATTTTCTTCCATTCAGCTCCATTATGGGCAATGTCCTCTTGAACAGTAGCAAAAACCATGCCCTTATTTACAGCCTCAATCCAAGAGTTACAGCCTCAATCCGAGTTTTTGCTTTCCTCTAAACCCTAAACTTTGATATTTTGGACCTTTAATTTTTACTGCCTTAAAACGTAAATTTGAACTTAATACGGTGTTTGAGGTGTAATAGGCAATTAGCATGCTTTATGAACTTATAGGCCTGTCAGATATGAGGTAATATTACTGAAAGCAAATCTTTTGAAATTTGTGTATGCCAAATTCATCTTTCATTGTGTATGTTCATTCTACTATCACTTTTCTCGTGTTGTTTGGTTTTTTGTGAGTCATTCTGAATTTTATAGTCGTTAAACTAGGCTCTGGAACGTAGGATCGCTAAAGTTTTGAATATCCTCTCTTTATTTTCACAAGTTGACTGTAACTCAGTTTTTTTCCTATCGGTAGAAAGTATAACCCACCATTTATTGCACCTCTTTTCTCTTCTTTCTTATACGACTTAGATGGGTTCAAACACCCTGGAGGCTTGCTTAGGAGTTAGGACATATAGGTGCATTAGGCAAGACCCATGCAAGACTGGTTTCCGAGTAGAACAGTTCATATGTATTAATATATTTTCTTAACCACTTAGTTGTTTTACATGGGTGGTCCTTCAAAGCTTTTAATTGCACAAACACGAGCATTTGTCTAATGGTGTATATGAACGGATAAATAATTCGAGATCAAATTTTATCTCTGTGCTTGCATGTGGATGAATAATTCAAATTTGAATTTAGTGCCTTTTTTTTATTTCTTTGTCTTATTTCAGGTGGTAACTCTGATTTTCCCATGGATATGCATCAGAAGGAACAACTTCATGAAAATGTTTCTATGATGCAGTCTCAACATTTCCCTGTGAGTACCAGCTGCTATGCAGCATAACCATATTTTGTGATACAGTTAACATTATCTGCATATGTATTTTCTGAAGGTTGGTGTTCTGAAATTGCAATGCAGATGGCACGATCTGGTGGGTTCAGTTTAGGTGGGACTTACACATCTTCTCGCCAACAGCAGCAGCATGGTGTCTCAGTTAATAGTGGGGGGGTTAGCTTCACCCCTGGAAACAATCAAGATCTTATTCATTTGCGTGGCTCCGATCTCTTTCCATCATCCCATGGGACTTATCACTCTCAGGTTTATTACGTTCTTGATGCTTTGGTAGTGGAAAGTTCTCAAATAGTGTGAATCTTATTGCCCATTTGCATAACCTCTATATAAAGGTCTCACCTTTGTCTTACTTAGATTCAAAATAATGGACCCCCTAGCATGGGATCGAGACCATTAAATTCTCCAAATCCACCTTCTGGCATGGGATCATATGAGCAGCTCATTCAGCAATATCAACACCCACAGAACCAGTCACAATTTCGTTTGCAACAGATTTCTGCTGTCAGCCAGTCGTACAGGGATCAAAATCTGAAGTCTTTGCAGGGATCACAAACTACTCCTGACCGATTTGGTTTGCTGGGTTTGTTAAGTGTTATAAGGATGAATGATCCAGATTTGACATCTCTTGCTTTGGGGATTGATCTAACAACACTAGGACTGAACTTGAATGCTACGGAAAATCTCCATAAGACATTTGGTTCACCATGGTCTGATGAGCCTGCCAAAGGGGAACCTGAGTACAATATTCCATCTTGTTATTATGCCAGGCCAGCACCTCGACTACAGGTGAGTTTGTTTTAAGTCCTACAATTTTCTTAATTGCCTCAATTTGATTGTAATAAATCTGATCTTGTCAATGTAGGAAGGGCATTTTGAGAGATTTCATCTATCAACTTTGTTTTACATATTTTACAGGTTTGTTTCTCTAAGGGCACATGTTCTTTGATTTATGCACTCATTAAATTCATTTTCTAAGTGGGCCTGTCTTTGAATTTCTGTGTAGCATGCCAAGGGACGAGGCTCAATTGTTTGCTGCTCATGCATTGTAACTCCTCTCTCTCTCTCTCTCTCTCTCTCTCTCTCTCTCTCGCTCAATTTACTAGAGCTGTTGTAGATTTATCGATGAAGTCCTTTGACAAGACTAAATATTTTTCCATTTTTATTTCACCTTAGGTAAGCTAGTTAGATGTTATTGACTTCATTGTACTTTCCTTTCAGCATGCTCATTGTTAAAAAAATCATTAAATTGGATTTTTCATTGCTTTCTCCTTTATCATTTTTGGTGATTTAAAGTTCTTTTTCTTTGGAACCATTTTAGTGTTTGGATCTCTTTTTGCCATATTTGCTATTTATTTTTCAGTGTTTTCTTTGCTTCGTCTTTGTGCTAGTTGTCATATGACTCTGTACTTTATTAAAAAAATCTTCCCATATAGTTAATCTTTCTATATGGTTTTTTTTTCCTGCCCCATTAAGATTCCATTTAAATACTTCGTAGATATTCACGAGGATGGTTTTACCACAAAGAACAACAATTGTGGTTTTCCAGAGTTGCAGAGCCTCTCGTTAAGACAAGCTCATACGAGAGGGGGGTATATCTTTGTTTTGATCCAAACACATGGGAAACAGTTCGGAAGGTTTGTCCATTCATCCTCTTTTCATTTCAATTATTTGGTTTTTAGCCCTTTCTATTGCTGAAAGTACGGCTGCTGGTTTGCAGGAAAATTTTGTGGTACAGTATGAAGCAGTTGAGAAGCCAGTACTCCCTAAGCATTAGCCAGAATTCTCATGTAAAAACCTCTTGTTCCATCAATTTCAATTA
This sequence comes from Iris pallida, assembly GCA_029216955.1. Taxonomy (NCBI): domain Eukaryota; kingdom Viridiplantae; phylum Streptophyta; class Magnoliopsida; order Asparagales; family Iridaceae; genus Iris; species Iris pallida. The sequence continues at coordinate 11,651,063 of JANAVB010035219.1, forward strand.
TTCCCAAAAGATTATGTTCCATGAGTTTATGTCTCTTTAGTTTTCACGCGATCTTGTGGTTCTTCTTGCTAATGAGCTATCTTTGTTTTTTTTTCTTTTCTTGGCAACCAACAGATGATCCATTCTCTTACAGCTCTGAAAGTCGACATCGCAGCACCAGGATGACATGCCTTCTAGTCTTTGCATATCCATAGGAAATATCCAACTAATTCATTGTAGATTAGAAAAATGCTTCATCATGTTGTGACATTGTCTCGATTCTTTAGAAATCACAGAATTAGTGTAAATAAACCTCAGCAGGCTTTTCATTTCTTTTTGAAAGCGAGCTTTTTTCTTAAAACAGGAGATGCTGGCTTGCTGGCTTGCTGTAAAAAACCGAGGAAGGTTTGAAGAAAACAAGAGGCAATGAGAGACCTTGTACCATTATAACCGTTTAAGAAGTTAAATCAATGACTCTTTTACGTTTGTCAGATGCCCACTACATTCTTGCAGTTTACTGCTAACATTTTCTCTGTTTGTCAATTTTAATCATATTTTCTCTCTTATATTAATGTCACCATGGATACAAAGAATTCCAACAAGCTGAGAGTTGAGCTGTTGTCATTTAAAGTTTTTCTAATTAATTAATTAGTATACATTTACAATCGCAATCTTGTGACAGTTATAGGAACAGTACTGTCAATTTTGCCTCTATTAAATATTTATTGGGGTAGCAAGTTGGAAACCAAGAAAGTTCAAGATATTTAGTTGTTAATTTCAATAAAAGTTAACCTTGACCATCTTGTATTATTTCGTTCATAAAATTTGCATGTTTGATATTTAATAATTTGTATTTAATTATGATGTTTTACTTTGTTCCTCTTCTTTTTCAAGAATTACCATCCATTACATTTTTTGAAAATTTGGAGTAGGGCTGTAAAACGATTCAAACCGTTCTTATTCGGCTCGGTCCAAGCTCGATTTAAGCTCGTTCGTGGACTAATCGATACCGAGTTCGACCATAGGTTGTTCGACTCGATCTTGTTCGCAAACAGGCTCGAGCTCGGCTTGGTTTCTCATATTATAACTTTTTCTATATGTTATGCATTTTTAATAGATAGAAATGCATTTTGTCTTATAAAATTTACTCATTTTTTGTTCTTTATATGTGGTAAATTTATGATGTAAAAAGCATAAGTAAATCAATAAAAAAGTCTTTAAAACTTGAGAGAAACAGTGTGATAGTCTATACAACATGTCATATAAATATTCACTACTAGGGCTGTAAAACGATTCAATCGTTCACATTCGGCTCGTGTTCGGCTCGGTCCAAGTTCGGCTTGAATCAAATTCGTTCGATAGTCAAATCAAACCAAGCTTGAATATTCTTTGTTCGAGCTTGTTCATTCAATTTTCAGCCCTAATTTAGAGTGTTCTTTCGCTTGGGATTCTTTCCAACAGTAAACATTAAACTAACTGCATATGAACTAGTAATCAAATTAGAAAATAAAACTCCATTTAAAATTAATCTAGTTTTATATTCACAAAATCCAAATCAACACTCACACGAACTTACAAAATTATTACTGGCGACTATTTTAGACACTTCAAAATATACTAAAATATTAAAAAAAACACTTTTGCTATATCCTTATGGTGTTCTTTTTATAGTGCTGCTTATCGAACCGAGGAAGAATCGCATGTGTCAGACATTACTGACGTAACAATCTTTTATTGGTTCAAATAAGATTCGGTGCTAGTAGAATATTTGAACTAATGAGAACCGTCGTGTCAGCACGATCTAACATCCGCGGTTCCCACTCGGTTCTTTTTCCTTCTATTTGTGTCAACTTCGGTGCAACATATCTCACAAGTCACAACCAATAACGACATCCCTCCACCCGGTTGTTGGATCTTTAGGTCGGTGAGGGAGTTGAAAAAACAAAGAAAGTAGTGAACAAAATTTAAAAGCAATTCCATTTTGCACCAACGAAACTCAACTATTTCCACTTTCCACCCCCCAACAAAACCAAAATTTGCAAATAGACTCGTCAGACCACATGGTCAACACAATATTATAACACCGCTCCCACCCCACTCCAGTCCTTCAGACACCCCCACGACTGCCGAAGTCCACGTGGTACAAAAACCCCCTTGTAAATTGAAAACCCGGATCCGCTAACCCGTTAATTATTCTCTCCCTCTCCTCCTCCTTCCGCCGGGAGTACAGACAAATTTCCTCCCGACAACAACCCATTCCAACGAAACCCTAGCCTAGTCAGCTCCCCCAAACCCTAATTAGGGTTTCGATCCCCGGTTTCCCCCGGAATTGGCGGTCGATGGAGGCTTGATCGGTCATGGTGAGGCTCCTGGGGCTAGCCAGGCTCGGATCCGACCCCTCCCCGCGGGAGATCACCGGCGGAGCCGGAGCAGTCGGCGAGAGCAGCGCCGGAGAGAGCGGGTGGCTGATCCGGTTCTTCGACTCCTCCTTCTTCTGCGAGTGGATCGCCGTCAGCTACCTCTACAAGCACGACCATGCCGGCGTCCGCGACTACCTCTGCAACCGCATGTACACGCTCCCGCTCTCCGGGATCGAGTCCTACCTGTTCCAGATCTGCTACATGCTCGTCCACAAGCCCTCGCCGTCGCTCGACAAGTTCGTCGTCGACACCTGCTCCAAGTCGCTGCGGATCGCGCTCAAGGTTCACTGGTTCCTGCTCGCCGAGCTCGAGGACTCGGAGGACGGCGAAGGGATCAGCCGGATCCAGGAGAGGTGCCAGATCGCCGCCACCCTGATGGGCGAGTGGCCCCCGCTCATCCGCTCCCCCAACCCCTCTGTACCATCCAGCCCAAAGAGCAACCCCGTGCTCAACCGGCTGCTGTCGTCGAAGCAGAAGCTCCTCTCTCTCGCGTCTTCGCCAACTACGCCGACTGTGGCAGCGTCATCGGAGGATGAGAACAACAAGCTGCTGAAGAAGTTGATGCCGGGGCCGAAAGTTAGGGACGCGCTCTTTTTCAGGAAATCGGGCGAGAAGGAGGATGAGGAGAACGATAAAGATGGTTTCTTTAAGCGGCTGCTCAGTGCAAGTAAGGATAAGGAAGAGGAGGAAGGGGACAAGGATGGGTTCTTCAAGAGGCTTCTTAGAGATAGTAAGGAGAAGGAGGAGGATGATGTCGACAGAGACGGGTTCTTGAAGAGGATTCTTAGAGAGAGTAAGGATAAGGATAAAGATGAGGATGAACAGGAACCATCTTCGAGCTCGGATGGGTTTCTTAAGAGACTGTTTAAGGATAAAGAGGGAAATTGGTGGAGGAGGACGAGAAAGATGGTTTCTTTCGGAGGATTTTAAGGATAAAGTTAACGAGGAGAAGAGGGACAGCGGGCATGATAGGAGTAATGAGGAGGGAGATAGTGGAGTATGTAGGAGTGTCGACGACGATGAGAAAGATCATTTTTTCCGTAGGATTTTTAGTGACAAAAATATTGGAGATAAGAAGGATGGTGGGCATGATAGAAAGCAGGAGGATAGGTGCAATGGGAGTATCGATGAAGACGAGAAAGAGGGATTCTTCCGTAGGATCTTCAAAGATAAGAACGACGAGAGAAATAATGAAGAGGAAGATAAGGGGGGCAAGAGAAGGAGCGTCGAGGATGATGAGAAGGAGGGTTTCTTCCGGAGGCTTTTCAAGGACAAGACTGATGAGAGAAGATTTTCTGCGCATGATAGGGGTGAGGAGGATAGGTCTAATGGGTCTATTGAGGATGGCGAGAAGGAAGGATTCTTCCGTAGGCTTTTTAAGGACAACATGATCAGGAGAGGAAAGATGAAGTGAATGATAGAAGTGAGGAGCATGGTAAGTGTAATGGTAGTTTTGAGGAAGACGATACGCCGGAACTTCTGTCATTCCGTAGGTTGTTTAGAGTGCATCCTGAAGATTCTAGGAATGCAGCTGCAAATGGTAGTTCTGATGGTCCACTTGATAGCTCTCCAGGGACGGAGAATTTCTTCAGAAGGCTGTTTCGAGATCGAGATCGATCTGTAGAAGATTCTGAGCTGTTTGGTTCTAAAAAACACAAGGAGGTAAACCTTAGCAACCAATATACCATTTCTTGTGTTACTTTGTATCTTCTCGAAGCTTTTCTAAATGTATTATTGTTTCTGCGGTCATTCTATCTAGCAGTTGCTACAACTTCTAGGCTCCTGACCTACTAGGAACTCCACATATTGCTTTACTACCTTTACCACTTTGAAATGCTGACAATGCGGCATCTCACTGCATTTGGTTTACGTATTTATTGGCCTTCGTTTTTTTACCCAGTATCATAATTAACTGTAGGTATAAGAAAACCACTGTGCAACTATATGCAACATTGCACCAATTTAGAGTTCTAATTTATCTTCCAGGCAACTATAATGTCTTATCCTTGCGCCTTGAGCACTTAAGCATCCATAGGCAATGCACACAACTCTTGAAATACATACTGAAAAAGAGAAAAAGGATGCACAAGAAAATGCGAGAGAATTTTCATTAACTTGTGAAACAAGATGGTACTTAATAAGCCATATACTACTTGCTGAATTCACTTCCAAATTGTATGCCATATAATCTATATCTTCAGAAGTGATCATTATGAGCTAAAACTCTGATTCCTCTATCCAATCTCTCAGCATTTACTCCTACTCTGCTACTACAAGTGCTCATTTTGAGCTTAACTCCAATATGGTTGAATAAGCTACCTTTTAATCTAGACTTCAAAAATTAATGAACAACAACAGAAAGCCTTCTATACCAAAACTTTGAGGCCTTACTGTTTGGCCACTCCTCAGCTATACTAGCACTCTTCATGTATTTCTTCAAAGATTAATGAACAACAACAGAAAGCCTTCTATACCAAAACTTTGAGGCCTTACTGTTTGGCCACTCCTCAGCTATACTAGCACTCTTCATGTATTTTCCAACAGGTCGAATGCATGTCCTTTTTGGTGTATTCCTCAACTAGTTTTGCTATCAACTACTAATTCTATAATCAATGATTCTGACGATCTAGTTGCACATGTTCTTGCATCTTATCCTTGTTCTTTCAAGCTACCTCTAACCTCCAACCGAGAAAAGCTCATGTCTTAATGTATTTTTGTCATATTGGCGCCCATCTTGGAAGGTGGACACCCCAAAATAGGTACCGTGTTTGTTTCATGTTTAAAATACACTAGGACATGCTGAACTATTGCTGAGATGATGTTGTGTCCACATCATCTAGTTTAGTAATCGTTGTGCATAATATCTACTCGTCCATCTTAATATTCTCATTGAACTTACTTTTTTGGACATGCTTTTTTATTGCCCAACTCTCAAAAGCAAAGATAATGACTGGATGTTTCCTGCCACTTCTTTACCTTTTCATATTTAGAGAAAAAAGAACCACAGCTTGTTTCTGCTACGTGTGTGAGATAAATATAACAACAAGATGATGGAATGGCGAACACACATTTTAACACACAACCTCGTATGGGCAATAATCCTCATGCGCTTGACGAGGATCTTGAAAGGGTTCTAGGTACTAAGTGATATAATCTAGTAGTACGTCATCTTCAAAGAATTTTGTTCCTTTTGAAGTTTTGGTTAAGTTCCATCCTCCATTTCCAATTCGAAACCTCTCAACATTTGGTTTTAGTTACAGATTGCAAGTTAACTATTAGCCCTTCCATCTTAGAAATATCTCCTTATGCGTAGGAGAATGTTCAGTGTATGTAACAAAATGAAACCTCTTTGATGATTTTTTTTCCTTCCATTTATTTCGTGATTGAGCTTGGCCTTCTTGGTTTTTATATCCTCTTTTAGAAAATTTACTGCTACCGGAATTAAGAAACATCCTTTTATATGAACTGGCATATTTTATTCGTCCGTGGATGATGGAGATGTCTGAACTAAAGAAGTATACTTTTTGTGATGTTTTCACTCACTGATGTTTTAATGTTGATATTGGAGACGATGAACTAATCTAGGACAGCTACTGAATATTTTAACCGAGAATGTGCTCAAGGTGCAAAGTTAATGTTGATATTGGAGACAATGAACTAGTTTGGGACAGCTACTGAATATGTTAACAGAGAATGTGCTCAAGGTGCAAAGTTGGGGGGTACATCAGCTTTCCATTTATCTCGGTTTATACAGGAAAAGTGGAAATAAATGATGTTATTGGTTGGTACTTCTTTATCATGAGCTGAGTATGGAGGCCAGGATTTGGCATTTAAGTATGGTGCCAAAAAGGACGTAGGCAGTTTATATGCCAATAAATGGAAGTCCTTGAATTTTGTTCTAGAGATTTATGCAAGTTTGGATTGCAGTTTTGGGGATGGGCATTTGCTCAAAATGCCCATTTTCCGAAAGCTCCCTTAGCCAGCCTTTCCCCATTTTCTATTATATATCTGTTTGCGCTTGAGAAATATGTTATTCAATATTGTCTGTTCGAACGTTTACAATCAAAATTAGCTCCTTAGAATTGATTTGTTCAAATTCTTATTTGTCCCATACAAGGTAGTCAAAGGCGCAAGGCGCACTCAAGGCGCAAAGCGTCCATATCGTCGACATATGCCCGAGCAAAGCAAGGCGCAAAATAATAAGTAATAAAAATATATGTAAAAAAATAATTAGTAATGTAAGAAATAAAACCAAATAACATATTAAACCAACAAAAATATGTTAAAATATAACCAAGTGAACTAGCAGAACAACAGTAGTAGTCAACAAAACTAACAAGAATTAGTGTTCTTCCTACCACGCTTTTAACGTAACCAAGTGAACTAGCATAATAACAGTAGTAGTCAAGAGAACTAACAAGAATTAGTGTTCTCCCTACCACGCTTTTAGTAAATTTTAGTTTTTTCAGTACAATTGTAGCCAACTTTGGCAACCGGGGAAAGGGCTACCTCCCTCCCATTTGTATGAGATAAGGGCTATCTCCCTGTTGCCTCAAAGTTTTTTGTTAAAAAGAAAAAGAAAAAGAAAACATAAGGTGCGCCTGGGCGTGCTTTTTCTTGGTTGCGTGTTGGGCGTGCCTGGATAAAGATGCCTCGCCTAGTGAGGTGCGAGGTGCAGCTATTGCGCCTTGTTGTGAGTCGCACCTTTGACTACCTTGGTCCCAGACTCCCATACCGCTTTTATATTTTTTGCTTAAAATGGATCCATCTTTGTGCTCTTTAAACAAAATGTACCACTCCCTTGCTAAGGTTATTTTATGCATCTCTTTGTTTTGTTGCAATTTTGTTTATTGATTACTTCAAGCATTGCAGTTGCCTCCTGGTTCACCAAGACGACATGATGACAAACTAAATGCAAAGCCACCTTTGCCTAATAATGTGACTTCACAAAGTCGAAAAGGAACATATCATGCTTCATTGGAATTTGTGCAATCATTATGTGAGACATCTTATGGCTTGGTTGATATCTTTCCTGTTGAAGATCGCAAAATGGCACTCCGGGAGGTTATTTTCTTAACTAAGCTTTATTGGAAATGCTTAGCATCCTAATTCTAAAATTGTGCTCTTGTGGTTCTTTGTTCTCTCAGTCCCTTCTGGAGATGAATGCACTTCTCGCCAATGTTCAAAAAACTGGAGGTATTTTCTTACATCTCTTTCTTTGTATAGTCTGTTATATACAACTCTCCATTTGTGGTATTTGCTTGTGCAACCTTCTACTTTTCTATAGTAAGCTTCTTAGTGCTGTCGTATACAGTAGCACATGCAGAATGTGGGTTTACTTATGTAAGATGATAACACAAATGAATTTCACAACTTGACATAAGTTTCAGAGGCTCAAGAACACATATATCCATGAAAGAATTCTGCCATATATCCTCTTTTTCTTGTAACATTGCAATAATGTCATTTCTTATATGAGGAGTTCTCTTCGTTGTTTGACATAATCATCCTTCTCCAGCAATGCCTAATTGTCCAGCTTATTGATGCAGATCGTTATTTCATTTTTCATTTAGTTATGGATTTTGAGAAAGGGCATGATGTATCAATGTCACTTGAGTGTAATTTTAGAATTATACTGTGGCATGTTAGATCATTATATCTCCTCTATTACTTAATGTAGAGAAGACCATCATGATGGGGATATTCATATCATCATCTTACAAGCCTTATCCTATCAAAATGATGTCTGATATGGTGCTGAACTCTACATCGGGAAGGCTCCATGGAAAAATTGAGCAAACTTAAATAACTGGGTATCAACTTCACATCAATTATGGATAAGAGAAGGGCTTGGTCTGAGTTCCTGGTCAAGGAAACTATCTACGAGAGGACATGCCATAAGACTGGTAGACTGATTGGAAGGTAGGGAACACATACCTTATTAGCAGCTTAAACTCATGCAACCAAGGATCAGACTCAGAATTCTCCTTGACTGAAAATAGGTATATTAAAGGATAAGATGATAAAATATTGCTTAGGAGATTTGCAGTCGAGTCATAGAATAGCTAAAACCAATACTAAAACAATACGTTATAAATTTACTTTTCTAACGTATGTTTGTTTGAATGTTTCAAGTTTGTCTTGCATGTTCTAAAAATGCTGACATTATTTTGTCAATATATAAGGTTCACATGCATGACAGTATGAAGCTAGCAAAAACCACAAAGGCCAAGAAAATTGCAAGAAATATAGTGAACATTTTATTATGCTTGTAAGTTACTAGCAAAGGATTTATAGATGTAGAAAAAGGGGTTGGTAATGGCATGAAGCTTGAGGTATCTGTGAGGGAAGGTTGATAAGAACTGATATAAATTATAATATGTTGGTGTATTCTGAGATGCAGAAGCCTAAAGCTTTCCGAGCAAGAATTCAATCACTGGGAGCAATGGAGTAAATATCTATAGTTGTTGCCGTTATCGCTAGGAGGATGTTTTTGTTTCACAAACACAAGATTATATTACATTGGATTTGTTACGTTAAAGCTCCCATATTGCAAGAAAATAAACATGAGAGCAATGCATGGAATTGTCGCATACTGACTGCTGATAGGCTTTTGATTTGTACTAGCACACTGTAACTCGGATAATTTAATAATTTTCTGTAACTAGTTTTCTTTGAGTTGATTTACAAATTGGTTTATAGGCCTTCCAATGTGCATGACCAGTTATTTAGCCATTAGCTCTCTAGTGTTGTAATGTTGTGTTTGATTGTATCACTTCATAGGGGTCTCCTTGTAGATCTATGTGAAGGAGGAGGATGCCCCTTTTATCATTGTCAAAAGGCGTAGAAGTTAGGATGTTCTGGATATCTACATTGTTCCAAGGAGGAACCTAATTTTTTTTGAGAAATATCTAAAGGATATAATTTTACATACTATTTTCCACAATCCCTGAGCACTATTTCATTAGGCTTGAAGGTAGTCATATATTTTGTATTAGATTAAGTAGAGGTGTGTGTTACTTTGAAATGCATATGCTAAGTTGTTAAATTTGAGATCTTCTAGGTGATCAAATTTTCTTAACTACACTATTGGCTAAGAGAGAACTTAAAGTGCATTTTACATCTTCATGAGAACGAGGCTAAAGGTTTGGCTATACAGTGGATACATAGTGACTAAAATTTTCCTATTAGGGGCAATAAAGAAAATGTGAGAATGCTTGCTTGGATAGTTGGATTTGTGAAATTTGTTTCTCAAAGTAGTTATATATTCAGCAATAAGTATTCACCCTTCCGTATAATGCTTCACCTGTTAACCAATTTTGTTTGCCTGTAATAAGACTATAAAAGTTTGAGAAGATACCCAAAGGAACAATTAGTATCAAGCTTTTCTGCTCTGTTGTCACTATCTTACGATACACGAGATACGTATCAGAAGACATCGGAAGACACGGTACAGTAAAACTTGTAAACTATATCATCTGTTGGATGATACGGGGGAACAACTAAGAATCCACACTTCTTTATTGTACAATAAGATACATATGACTGTGTGTTATCTAACAAAATTTTTGGGTTAACCTGAATCTAAATGTGGTAAACCCAACATTTAATTGCTTTAGAACTATTACTTTTATAACGAAACATTAGAAATCTAACTCAAACTAAATGCCCATATGAACCTTTAAAACCGTTCAAACATTTTTGTTCCAAACAACTTTGTCTTCCGAATAAACTATTCGGAAGGGCATATTCTTTCTAGCGTCCTTCATTGACTTCTGACATCTCCAGCAACGTCTTCGACTATGGCTTCTAGCATCTCCGGGGACTTTAATATCTCAGGCAACTCATTTTCCCCAAATAGTAATGTTCATATTTTGTTTTTAATATTCTGTCTTTTTCTTGGGTTCCTTGAACCTTCTCTATATCGTCTGCGTCTCTTTTCTTAAATGTCAACACAATCTTTGTTAAGAGTCGAGTTCTTATTGATGCAATGATATATACCCAATGATTACTACCATCATGTAATATTGATGTTATATTTTTAGCTCCTAATCGCCTTATGATGAACTTGTCATTTACTTGACGATACTCCTTATCTTGCTCAACTTGTTCAATTTATCCATCTATGTAAGTTTTTATTAATTTCTATTAAATTTCCTTACCTTACGATACACAATAGGGTAATCAAGCAACTCGATGCATGATGCATACTCAATTTGAATACCAAGCTTTATCCTAGCAACTTAAAAGTTCTTTTGAGTTGATCACATTATGTAAGTGGAAAAATTGAAGTAGAGTCACATACTAAAGTGGATTGACATGAAATTAGTGTGAAACCTACCTTATTATGGTAGGTGGAGCTAGTGTCATAGATTTCGCTAGGCGGAATCGGTGCGGCGAAGGGCCGCCTACGCGGCCGCACAGATTTTTTTTAAGACTTTGAATTCTTTTTTTTTGAAATTTGTTTTTTTGTTTTTTGATTTTTTGATTTTTTGAAATTTCAAATTTCAAATTTGAAAGAATTCCGCCTAGCCGAACACGCTGCCAAGAGCCGAACATGGCCGCCTAGGCACCGAACAGGACCGAACTGGCGCCTAAGTCGGCCGACTAGGTGGTTTTCGGTGCGTTGGGAGGCCGAGCAGCGCCTAGGCGGCCGCCTAGGCCGATTTTTAGAACACTGGCTGGAGCAGTTATTTGTAGAAAATTGATACGGAAGTAATTACTTGAATCGGATCGTACATTGCTATACTGCAGTAAAGAGTGGTATAAGACCACGTGTTGCAGGAAACATGACGGTGCATTATGACATGACTAATTCAGGTTCAATTCAAATTCATTGCAATAAAACCCTATTTCCAGCTCAACAACACTTCTGGATCAAACTCCAGCATATGATTTTATCTCCATAAGAAGAAAGTTCCCAACAAAAGAAAAGAAAAACATTTGGCAATAAATAATCAGCTTCCAACAATAGAAAAGTAACCCCAGCACCAAATTAGTTCCAGGTAGAAATAATCAGTTCCAGCGCTATATGATTCCACAACAGTATCAAGCAAATTAACTTTTACGAAATTGCAAGCAAAGTAGAAGTTACAACAAAATGGAACTTATCTATAAGTGGATGGTTAAAATTATTAGAGAGAATGAGATAGAAATAGGGCGTCCCAGTGCCATGAGGCTCCCACTTATGCATGATCTTGTGAGGGTTACCCCTAAGTAGTTAAAAACCTTTATATATCGGTTATATAACCGATATATAGCGGTATCGGTTCAGCACCGATTTTTTTGTGAAAAAATTCGGTAAAATATCGGTACCGATATTAGCAGCCGATATATCAGTATATATCGGTTTTGAAAAAAACCGTGTTAAAACCAAAAGTCAGGAAGAGGAAAGTACAAGGTCACGAGGTGTTATAGATTCACTCTCCTCACTTGTTCACGATGTTGAATATATGAAGGATGAAGAAGATGAACAAACTAGAAAAGAAGGTGAAGAAGATAGGTGATGGTGAAAACGAAGAAAATGAAGTTGAAGTTGAGGCTAATGAAGATTATTAGATGTTGAAACTTGAAAGTTGAATTGAGATCTTTTTTGTTTTTATATTAGTTGAACTGTTTTGAAGTACTTTTTATAGGCTAATTTGCAACTTAATACCCTAAATTATCCACGTTTGGCAGCTTGATACCATAAACTATTTTTATTACTAACTTGATACCCTCAAAAGAATATATACCAAAACTACCCCTCCCCCCACCCCTCTCTCAGGCGCCTCCCCGCAGCCCCGCGCCCGCCTCCCCTCCTCCCACCCCAGCCCCCCTCTTCCCAACGCCCGCCCCCTTCCTCCCGTCGCTCGTCCCCCCTAACCCCGCCGACAGCAACAGCGACAGCAGCAACATCAACATCATAGGCAGCAATGGCGGCGCCGGCAGAGCGGTGGTGGCGGTGTCAACGGCGACGGCGACAACATGCAACAACGTGCGGAGGGGGCACGGGTTAGGCCAGCCGACGGGAGGAGGGGGCGGACGACGGGAGGAGGAGAGGCTGCTGCGGGTTGGCATTGGAGAGTGAGGGAGGGTTGATGGAGAGGGGGGGAGAGGGCAAGGGTAGTTTAGGTATATATATTTTTGAGGGTATCAAGTTAGTAATAAAAATAGTTTAGGATATCAAGTTGCCAAATGTGGATAGTTGAGGGTATTAAGTTACTAATTAGCCCTTTTTATATTGTAATGGTTTGAGTATGAACCTTTTAGTTTTAATGCTTTAAGAAATTCTTCTTGAATATTTTATAATAAACTATTAAGTGTGTTGTTCATATATAAAAATTGTGTTAAAAATGCAAACCGACATTACCGTTATAAATCCGATATATCAATAACTCTACTTGACCGTTATCATGAAAAAACCGTTTTTAACTGCATATGGTCACCCCCATTTATATGGAGAAGGTAATTTCATGACTCGAACTTGCATCCTGCCATCCTCTAGGATGCAAGCAGCAAACCTTACCTTTATGCTACGCGATGCCCTCTATTTGCAATATTGAGATAGGATATGATAATATTATCAAAAGAAGATTGATAGAAAGTCAGACTGGCGGAGTGGGGAAGAATACTTGAGGGTACAAGGAAGAAAATGAAGGATTCATTGAACCCTTCACAGAACTCGTATCCACTTCTTTTGTAGCCGTGGACGGCCTTGCTTGATCCTCCAGATGTCTTAGAGCTTTTAGTATTCCAAATTGTCCTACTGATGCTGACTATTTCTTCCATTCTCTTAGACCTTTTAGCTTCCTACCTTACAAACCTGACTTTGAAATAAAATTAGTTCCGATCATCAAACTAAATACATTCAATTGGCTGGATAACATATCCCAGATAAATCAAGTATCATAGGTGCAGTAGACCCAGCACAGCCCAAAAAGGAACTTACCTAGTCCTTATAACAGTAGGATTCAGCCAAATAAACTCAAATCAATTCAAATTGAGTTCCTAGTCAAAGCAGTAAACTTCTTAAAAATTCAAATAAATATTAAGTCTAACAATGATAGGCTTCGTATGAACTTTGTTCTAAAAGAACTGAAGTTGAAGTCGTTGTCAAAGAAGGCGGAGATCAAAACAAGAGCAAATTTGTTGATATTTCTTGCAGATAGGCTAAAATTAGTCTTAAATCTAGTTTAAATATTCAAATAAAAATTGCTTACGGAATGGCAGAAAAACTGATGTAAAGAGTTGAATATTAGGAAACCAAACTACATCGATGTGGCTTGTGCTATGCAGATACTAATTGCATATGATCCATTTGTGCTCAGTTCTACTATTTCGACATTTCAAAGCTTGGCCTTTTTTGTTGTTGCTGCCGTAGCCAAAATTTCTTGCACGATATAGGCTTTGAAATTTGAACATTATCGGGCAACAACTAACAATTTGAAATGTACATTATATTAATAGAGTGCTCTTACTCGGTACCAAGGCATTCTCCAGGGAAAATAATAATTTGTAATGGGGCCTGTTTAGGACTTCATGGGGCATCATGTCGCTCCATTTTGCTCACCTTAATATTGCAGCAACAAAATTCTTGTTCGTTTAACCATGTCCCTTTTAAGGCAAAATATTCTTTGAATCTTTAAATTGGATATTTCCTAAAAAATCTTGGAAAGTTAAACAGGGATTGATCTCTTCCTATCTGAACACCATTTCCTTTTCTTCTGCCCTACCACCTCTAGAGTTGCCTCTTTAAGTCAAGTCTGCTGAAGTTTAAGAACTTCACTCCAAATTCACTCCAATTTTTGTTTTGTTTTAGGACATCCTGTATTAGTTCAGGGACCTATTTTGCGGGGTTTCCCGAAATTCACACCTTAGATTGAGGATGGTATTTGTAGTGTTCTTAATTTTCTGTCTTTACAAATTACAATATGTGATTGGATTTAAGGTACTAAATGTTCCAACAAATAGCTTATTACCTTTTACCTATTATGTTTCAGTAACTTCTTTTTAAGTGCATGACAATGATCCATGATCTAGATCCCTTGAGATTTATTTCTATACGTCAATAGATACATGTTCGACATGTTGAGAAATACAATACAAGTATTTGTTCATTTGTTTCTCCAAGGAATTGGAGGGAGATATTGATGCTTACATCAAAGATGAAATAAGGCTTGATTTATCACGTATGCCTCTAGACACTTGTATCTTTTTTATGTTTCTGAATCTTTGTAACCAATGAGATAGTTGATATAAGTGCTGAATCCAGCTTCGGATGATTATAGTTCTCATCTCATGTTCAGTCATTTACTTGCTTTTAATGTTATTTAGTTATATGCTGCATTCCAGGTGTGTGCTTTCCAATGGGAAGAGGAATGTACCGAGTGGTTCATATACCTGAGGATGAAGCTGTTCTTCTGAACTCTAGGGAGAAGGCACCTTACCTAATATGTGTTGAAGTCTTAAAGTGTGAATCACCCAGGTATCTTGGATGTTCAATTTTGCAAATTAAATGGCTTTTCTTATTTGATCATTGTCACTTGTCAGATTAGAGACCGAAGTTTTTATTGTTATCAATAATTGTTTGGGAGAGAATTGTCTTCATCTTATCTTAAACATGGTTTACTTTTGAATTGTTTATCTCTAGGGCTTGAATTTTTTATTGAGATCAAAGAGAATGCATGTATATTCAGAATATGTTAGTTCATCTTTTGATGTGTGCACATTATTTTCTTCATCAGTAATACAAAAGTAACATCTGAAGCTCAGAAGCTCTCCAAAGGAGGCATTCCTCTAGCAAATGGAGATGCACAGTTGCCAAAGCCGCCTCCATGGGCATATCCTCTATGGAGCCAACATGACATCAACCGCAATTACACAGAGAGAATGCTGAGCTCAACTTCTCAGGCTATTGACCAAGCAATGACTCAACTGTGGGAGGCCAAAGTAAAGTTTGTTCATGTTAGTTTATCTGTCGAGAAACTGTTTGTTGGCTCGTCTAACTTCAGTAAAGAGCCTGAGGTAGAACGTAGCAGTCAGAATTACCCTGTTTCTAAGAATGTTCTAGCGAATGGACATGATTTATCCAATGAGTTAAGAACTGTAGAAAATGGTTCCGAGTGGGTGAGAGTCAGTTTGTCAGCGGTACCTGGGGTCAACATGGAAGATGTTGATGAACAAGAACCTCGTCGGAAGGAGCATCGCCGTGTTCCAAGCACAATTGCTATTGAGGAAGTAAAGGTGCGCCTGTAAGTAAAAATAGGGCTCTTGTGTGCAAATATGAAGTATATCTGTATTGCTTTATTGTTATCTTCTTTTTGCTTCATAGTTACTCCGCTATTCGTTTCGTCAAGTTATATATGTATTGTTTTGCTATTGCTAATAACTGAAACCGTTATCATTTAGCTTATTGAACTAACCCAACAAACTGACATTTCTATTCTCAAACTCTCTCATTTAGGTTAGACATGGACAGACCGTACTTATTTTTTTGTAAAACTTGCTTGTAATCCTTATTACTAGCTTCTTCCTGGTCTTTATAGTTAAAGCACTTTTGATGGGCCTTAATAATAACTGTTGTCTAGTTCTTGCTAAAGATCCTTAATTCTAGGTACTGTAGTTTTTTTTGTTACATGGTTCATTTTGGCACTATCCCTCGGCTTATATAAAGAAAACTTAGCATACATTTATGTAGAGCCTTTCTTGTGCTACATGGGCTTGGTAGATAATTGAGTTTAACTCCACAAAGTTTTCATGTATTCCTGTTGAAGCGGTTGTCTCCATAATGCTTACGTAGTTGTTTAAGCCTGGGCTTTTCTTATCCATTAACTTTGAGGCAATACTTATTAAGGAATTTGAATATCCCTTTCTAGGCTGCAGCAGCGAAAGGAGAGGCCCCCCCTGGGCTTCCTTTAAAAGGAGCTGGACAGAATTCATCAGATGAACGCCAAAAGGTGAATACTTTTTGATCTTTTGCATATTCTCAGAAGCACCTACAAATGGAGTTCATTCTAAGGGATACTGTTACTCTTTGCAGGTGATGAATGGTGGTATTCCTAAACCTAGTGATGCTTTATCTGGTGAGCTTTGGGAGGTTAAGAAAGATAGAATACGAAAATCATCTGGATATGGAAAATTACCTGGTTGGGACTTGCGTTCTGTAAGTAATGTTCCTACTTTCAAGACGTTATGATGATCCATATTCAATTGGCTTGATGGAATAATGCCGACATGAAAACACATATCCTAATATAAATATTAAATTCCTGGATTTGTTGAATTATGTGATGTTGTTTAATGTTTACCACTGAAATAGTTAATTTAGAGGTAAAAGGTTGAGGCTCATAGAGCGTGAGAGGCTTATAGGTCTTGACACATCTACATAGACACAGATTTGCTGATCGATACATTTAGAATCAGTAACGTAAGAAAGGTTGGAAAATAATTGATGCACACAAAAAATGTTAGACGAAGGCATGCGGGTTAGGTCCAAAAGCCAGATCAGCATCCACGAAACACTCATCTATCCTGCTTTAATAGTATAAGCAATATAACCAATATTGTTGGTAAAGGCAACTAAAAAAATGAGGGTCCAAATGTGGTTAGGGTGACGATAACTGTTTTCAGACTGAGTTGACTGAAAGAAATGATGTCCAACTTCACCATCTTCAAATGTGAGAAAGGACATTACTTGTGAATAGTATGGTGTTGTAGCTAAATGGTGCTTGAACGTGGTTGAAATATTTGGGACAAATGTGTCAGGTGCACATACGTAATGTTGTGTTTGGTTGCAGCAAGTGAAATACAAGCAGTGGAAGTGTCACTTTTTGTTGCACTTTTACCACTTTTGTCGTTTGGTTACAAGCAAGTGTGAGCTTGATTTCCACTTTTTTTTGTGACAGAGTGATTCTTGTCCCGTAAAAATTTGGATCCCATATACTCTCTTCCAAACTTGAAGGGGCATAAAAATGGGATGGATAAATTTTTGTATTAAAATATTAGCTTTTCAGTGGTTGACATGTGGACAGACTCACACTTCAAGTCATTTCACTTTCACTCTACCAAACAGAAAAGTGACATAATTGGCACTTCCAAGGGGATTAAAGACTGACCAAACAAAATATTTCAAACTCACTTCAGAAAAATGGAACACTTATGAAGTCAACTTTTTTCACTTCAAGTCACTTGTAACCACACACGCCCTAATTTTTTTTGGCTGGAAAAGGTTGGTAAGATAGCGCTATCATAAACCCATATTTCTTCTTTTGGTCTGTCTGCATCTAGAAATTTTACGTGAACACTTTTGCTTGTTAAGGTAGGTAATATTGGAGATATAATGCAAACATTTTACTTTTCTATTTAATCTAGTCTTTTTATCAAGTACTTACCTACTTCCATTTGGCAATTGTCCAATTGTACACTCTTAAGTGCTCCTATGTTTGAATAGGTGCAATGGAGCTTTTTGCACTTGTTTCTAACTTTCATCATGACCAAACCCAACCCCTTTTTATATCACAATGGTTAGGCTGCTAAACCGGAAAGACAAGAAGGCAATCCAGGAAGGTGTCCAGTTATAATGCCTGCCAACCTTCTGTAGCATTTCTGCCCTTGGAAGCTAAGGAAGGGGGGGGGGGGGTGCTTTTTTGTAATTCTAGAGAATCTCAATATTAATTTTGTTAAACATATTAAGCTTAATAAAGCACATAAAACCTATGTCAAATCCTCTATTGAGTTTATTATGATCTATTCTCATTGGAGAAGGTTTGGATGATGATGATATTAAGCATAAGCAAGCACATGTCTTGGGAGCAAGTTAAAAGTCTCAATATTAATTATGGTAAAACATATGTAAAGTTCATTTTGTTTCTGATATAGTATAATCTCTCTTTCTTATTATGCATTCAAATCCACTATCTGTTAGGTGAGATGATACATGTTCTACAGTTGCAATTATCTTTTCTTTCTATACGATTCATTCAAATGAAATCTGTTTTGTAGATAACTTGTTTTCATTCTTTCATCTCTATGAACTTTTTTTTGGCTGTCAACAGATGATTGTCAAGAGTGGTGATGATTGCAGACAGGAGCATCTTGCCGTGCAGCTGGTTGCTCATTTCTATGGTACTAAGTTGTTGCTGCTCCTTTGGTTTGTTGATGCCTTTGGTTACCAATAGTTGGGTTTCATTTCAGCGAACACCAATGTGTTGGCTATACTAGTATTGGTGTTAATGTTGGAATTTTATTAGGATCTGTCGACATTGCCCCTTTAATATCACAAAGAGGGCCTCACTTAACATCGTATAAATGGTTATATATATTAACACATTGGTCTGAAGGAAAAGAGATGTTTTAAATGTGGTGAAAGAAACCGGTTCCAACGAGTTGAGAGGAATTGATCCTACACTGCACGTTAGAATGGTATTGCCCGTCACCTTTAGTATTTGGCTAATAGCGTAAGTTTCATGTCCATTATGGCCCATAACCCTTGTTAGCAATCACCCGAATAAAACTCGTATTATACGCGAATTTTTCCGTATCTTTCATAAACGTATAATACTTGCGTACTTTTGACAGATCCAAACAGTACATAAATTTTAAGCATGCGAAGTTTTAAACGTGTTCAGTATAAATTATTGAAAAATTTGACACAAAAAACATGTCGGGAACCTGTTTAATTAACCAAATTTAACAACATATTTAAGAATGTGAAGTTTCCAACCTCAAAATTTCCATTTTTCGAATATTTGACCGAATCTTTGAACGTATTTTATTTGCACTAAGTCGATTTATACTCGTACTTTTGTCGTCCCGAATTTTTTCCGTTTGCCGAATTGCTAACAAGGCCCATAACTAGCATAATTGGCTTAAATTAGCCAAAGCTGGCCTAAAGGTTCTTTCTGGAATTGGTGGAAACACCCTGACCAAGTTGTCCCTTTGTAAAACTTAATTAAATATCCAAATTTTTGGGTTTAACTTTCATTTCATGTTTTTTCCATATATTTTCTATTAGATATAATTCCTAGTTTTATTAAAATCATGCAATTATTTAGCGTAACCAACATGAAATATATAAGTAATTTACAAAATTATGTTATAGCATGTTGTTTCTTTATATATTTTGACTCAATGACATTATTATTATTGTTGTTGTTGTTGTTGTGGTGGTGGTGGTGGTGGTGGTGGTGGTGGTGGTTGTTGTTGGTTGAAGTGCTGAAAGTCGATATTCTAATCCAAAACCATCAAAACTACCAATATAATCGTCATAGAGAGCCCGATACCATTTTAAACCTTGTCAGCAATACTAACTTCTAGCATAACATGATTTTGAGAAATACAGTGTAGAATAGATTGCTTTTTGATTATTAGTTATTCATTCAGAAAGAAACATATGTTGTGCAAATTTAAAATAATTGTGTTGTAAAGTTCAAACTTAACACGGATAAGATGATATTACAGGTTTTGCTTGAATAAACAATTTGGAGAACTTGTAACTATTAGGTATTTGGAAAAAGGCAGAACATAAAATATTGGTGGCAGGAAAAATTAGGAAATTAGAATATTGTCATAACTTGATATTATACTTTTTATGTTATCTTTTTACATTTTAGTAATTCAGAGATCAGTAAGTACACATTAATTGCCACAATGTTGTGATGAATCAGGTTAATTTTAGGACCCCACCCTCCCTCCCTTGAATTTTGAACTTGGATATCCTGAACATTAAAAAAGTTTAAATTGGCCTCTATGTCATCAATTCTCCATCTGGAAAATTAACTTCTGACTGAGTTAAAAAGAAACCATCCCCATCTACAGCATACTCCTCTTGCCTCTTGACACTCCGAACTGACTTCCTCCCTTGAATACTTTTCTTGTTTTTCTTTTAGCCACATCATAGATTCATACAAACAAGATTTTTTCAGTTTAATATCAGCTTTTCCTTGTGACGCCTTCCATGGTTCATCATGATCCTTTTTGGAGCCTCCCATCTTTGGTGTTTAGGTATTCTCCCGGTTGTTAAATTCTTGGTCTACATTTCAAGTTCATCAAAGTGTGTGATCACTTTTGGCCTCCATTGCTTGTATGCAAGGCTGGCAATCTTAACTTGATCTGAACACAACATGAAGTTAACAAGGCTAGGGTTGGTCATAGAATGGGTGCAATTATCCAACCCCCATATTGAATTGGTTTAAGTTATGTAGCTTCTCAACCCCCATTATCCGGATTGATCTGTTTAGTTTCAGGTCATGAAAGCTGAGTCGGAATCCAACATGTATCACTTTCATTTAAGAAGATAAAAAGGAAGAAGTTTAATTTTCAGAATGGTGCACCACTGATTTTAGTCGATCATGGCATCTGCTATTTCCATTTGATTTATGATTATGATGTTTCTCATCCAAGGATTTAATGACAGATATATATCAAGAAGCTGGCCTCCCTCTTTGGTTGCGTCCTTATGAGGTCCTCCTCACTTCTTCTTATACAGCCCTAATTGAAACCATTCCTGACACGGTGACATAATTCTCCTCTTTAGCCTGACAACTTCTCGACTGTGATACATTGTCTCTGATCATCTGAACACATTGGTTTTTTTTTAATCTTAGGCCTCAATTCATTCAATTAAGAGTAGATACTATAATATCTCAAGCTTGCGTGAATATTTCATTGCGAAATATGAAGAGAACTCTCCTAGTTTCAAGCTTGCCCAGGTAATCTACTCATTTGCCCATCACAGTCTATATATGGAATTTGCTCATCATTGTACGCAATACTTTGCTAGTTTCCTGTAATGTCTTTGTTCTATCATTAAAGTATGGTTTGAAATCTTAGTTTGAGTTGCTTGTTGAATTTCCTGTTGTTGAATTATTTTATATGTGAATCCCTGTGTTTGGTTAAAGACCACAGGTCTGTCTTACACGTTGGTCGTTTGTGTTTTAGTTCTAGAGAAATGCACTCTGTAAAACCGATGACACATGACATTATAAGCTAAATGCTTAGCTTGGACTAACAAGTTACCATATTGTTGAAGTTTTTTGTATTCTTGGAGCATGTTGCATTGGAAACAGTTAGTTAAACTTTGAAGGTAGAGATGAAGCTCTTACCATTACCAAAATTGGTGCCTGCCAGAGTTATGATAAATGTTGGTGCATTTCTTCCTGCTTATAAATTACAGATGGGAGTATAGTTTGTCAATACAGCATGCAATGAAATTTTGGTCTTTGAATAGGTTATTCTCGTCAAAGGTTACCTTTGTTTTTCTTGTTGGGCAGGGAGCTCTTGTCGTGGTTTTATTGTTTTCTCGGCGGTTGTTAACCTTGACCATGTATTGTTCTTTCCTCTGTGCATGGTTTGTCCTTTTTCTGTAACCAGCTTTTGCCTGTTAATGAAAACAATATCATTATTGAAAATTTTAATCCAACATGGATAGTGAATTTGGTTCACAAAATAGCAAGAATATTTTGTGTCATGTTGACACAGCATGAGAACTTTCCAGCATCCTGGAATAGTGGAAAAGTTTAATTAAATGGAAGAAAAGGGTTTCTGCTTTTTTACATTTTAATCTCTTGTTGAAAACAATAAATTTACCCAATTGACATGTTTGTCAGGATGCTGAATTAGGGTTTGAAGTTTTGTCTATTGCTTAGTGGATTTGATTTACATTTACTACTAATCATCAAATAATGTTCAAGTTCTGTATGAAGATGAGAGTTGAAAATTAATATCAGAACTATGATGAGAATCTCCTCCCTCCCCTTGGAATATTAAAAAAAAACTGATAATTGACTTTTGGTTTTTCTTCTTGTGAAGCTCCATTAAGTAGATCAAATCTTGAGTATTGTCTTGAACTTTTCAAAAATATGGAGATTCTGCTTTTGTGGGGAGGAATTTTGTTTTGAATGAATAGTTGCTATTTCCTCTAGATTTTAGTGTTGACGTAGATTTCGTAGAACTGATCCGAATGTGGACATGATACAGATTCTCAATATGGTATTTAAAACAAAATTAGGATGTGGGTACAACATGGTTTTGGTTATATATACGCATGAAAATATCATATACATATTTTATTCATTAGATCTTGATGATAATCTATAATTATGTGTTTTGGATAGTAAGTAGGCTCCGGAAAGTTCTTGACAGTTTGCTACCAGGAAATATTACATTCTCGCATCTCAAGTATGTTTGGCACGGGCATGTCCATACCAAACAATTGCAACTATTGGCCCTTTGGGTTCTTTTGGAGCCTAGACATGGGCGAACAATATTTCTGATTAGTGTCGAGGAGGTATCTTGTCCAATACGTCTACCAATACGTGTCGTATATAGCCCTCCGGAGAAGTATTTGTGAAACATAGGTGTTGAGATGTGCTTAAGAATATGCCTATTGACTTGAGGAGAAAATTTGTTCTGTGCCAGAGTCATTACGTATAGTTATTGTTATCTAACAAAGTTTTTTAAATTTTATCCTACAACAATTTTCTATCATGCAGTATAAGATGGTCATGAATTCTGGTTTGGATTTGGAGTGTTGGTGAGCTTTCCTGATCTTTCCATAGTGAATTTGCTTATGCGACCGTCTCTCCAATTCATGAGGGAAAAGAACTCAAAAACTATGATAAATAAATTATCTGCAGCAAGTCAAATCAGACCCTTATTACCTCTTAAGATCTTCTCTTAGTAGCTAAATAGGTGTTAAACATAAGATACTTAGCAGAGAGAACACCAGAATTAGCAGATTTTAAATATCTAATATACAGTGGCATTTGTTGTCCCTTTGCTAATTACATGTTGTATTAGTTCATGGTTGTTATCGCTCTGATCAGGCGTTATGCGTAAGATAAGGGTGTACCATTAAGTTGTCATATTTGCTTTCATGTCATGTACACAACCATTATGAAGTGAATAACATTTTTGTTGTATACTCCTAAATGATAACTTATAAGAAAGGATGACCACAGGGGATAAAATTTTCCGTCAAATCACACGATGGAGACAGACCGATGTCACACTGCCGAACTGAATCGGCTTCACATTGAGGACAAGGAAAATGTCTTAACATCCCAAGATAAACTCTCATTTCCATCGTAAGAGTTACAAATATTGATGTGATTTAGTATCATTTAGTAGGCTTACATCCAATAATGAAGATAAGTCTAAAAAAACTAAAAGATGAAGTCAAAACTAACCCGTCATGTCTAAAACAACTAATGATAAAAACAAAACTAACTAATAAAGCTAAATCCTATCCAAGTTTTAAATCTAGATTCAGATTTTAAACTAATCCTAAAAAATAAATTCACTCTGCATTCTGTCTTGTGTCAAATCTTTCCTCTTAGAAGTTGGCATCCTCATCAAATCTGGTGGATGGGAATGAGAGGCTGGGCTCGTTCTCCTCCAAGAGCTTCACTCAACTCACATGAGGGGATGGCAATGAGCTGATGTCCAAGTAACTACCCATGATACCAAATGATAAGGAACAATCGAGGATGATCGTTCCGGATGAAATTCTCATTGAATCAACAATGAAAAACCGATGGCATTGCACCACAAGATAGCAATGACTTCACACCGGTGCTGAAGAGGACTTCACATCCAAAGAAAAACAATTTTGTATAAATTTTCCATCACAAGAATTACAAATACTGTTGCTGTTTTATAAGCTTACATCCAAGAATAGAGATTAATCCCAAAAGACTAATAGATAAAGTCCAAACTAACTTTATAAATTCAAACTTAAATTTTGAACTGATTCTAGAAAGCAAATTCGATTTGCTTGACATCTTGAATCAACAACTACAACAAAGCCTTTATCCAAAAATTTTGGTTCGGTTGTTTAAATCATTTTCTTCCATTCAGCTCTGTTAAGGGCCATGTCCGCTATAACACTAACAAAAACCATTATCTTAAATTTTTAATGACACTTAACTTTCTAGTGTTATAACAGTTATTTTATTAAGGGTAGTAACGTACCATATTGGAATAATTAAAATCATGCATTTGTCTGCAGCTAGGATAATTTCTTTCCCCTCTCAGTGGTACTAGCCAGGCTAAAGGATACTGGACTAAAGCACGGCCTCTTATCAGTTGTAGCACATTTATCTAACATGAGATGGGTTTGATACCCAACTGTTCCTGATGCAACATAGGCTACTGGTGGAGATGGCACATGATTAATTTAGAACATGTACATCACTTTAAACACTAAGTTATGGCTCATGTCTATGCTACATAAATCCCCTCTTAGGAAATCAAGAAAGAGGGAAAAAGTGGCTTGTTGTTGCTGGCATGTCGGTACACAGGTGGTAAAGTTGACTTTTATCATTATGTGTTCTTAACAAACCCCAAAGTTTTGTGACAAAGGTTGGTTGTATTCAAATTTTGAAGTGGCTCAAATTTATATCTGGGATATGAACAAGTCGTAGTGGCTTCAATTACATATTCACATTGTGGTCCTGGTGTGTATTAGGTTTCACAAATAAGTAGATTGTGCAGTGAATATCCATGTGACCATTGAAATGGATGGGGGATTACACACTAAAAAATAGTTTAAGAAAGGGTTCTTTGGTGGAAGTTAGAGATTGCAGCAATTAAGGATAAAACGAGGAAATCGTTCTGATACTTCTGTTAGTTTACAGTTGAAGGAGCTATTACCTACGCTATAGAGACAACTAATGTGCAATGACAGAAAACGGGCATCATGAAATGACAGATAAAGACCTTGAAAAATATATACATGTAGGTATATATGTATATTTTGGTGTCTCCATCTCAGATTTCTTTCTTAGGTTTGTATGTGGCATGCGAGTCTCTTACTTGGCATGTCTGTGTTTCCTAGAGTAGGATATACCAAAATAAATCTGGACTGAGGCAATAAATATTCATGTGGCAGTTTTGAATTTAATGGAAGAAATGGGCCATAGAAGAGCTGAATTAGCAAATCCTAAATTTCTGGTAAAGGTTGTCACCGTTGTTGTTAAGTAATGAGTTCTTAATAGGATCTAATTCTTGCATAATAAGCTTCAGAATGAGTTTGTAATGAGACCTACTCATGCATAATAAGCTTCGGGTCAATATGTGAATATTGTTTTGTCAAAATTATCATCTAGTGGTGAGCATGACTTAGCAGTGGACCTTCACATTTCTACCTTTATGTTCATTTGCAATTTCTTATACCTCCTGACGTTCTTATGAAATATACTAAATTTCCTTAACCTAGTATTGAGGAATTATAATATGATCATAATTATTTTAGTTTATAGCTAACTGTACCTTTTTTCTTCCATATAAACCTTTACTGATCTTGTGTGATCCTGCTGTACATTCTGCAGTTGCTGTTTGGAAATGGTCCCTTTTTTATGTATATCCAACCACCAGTTTATACTTCCCAGGCATACAGAATTGCTATCTTGTTTATGTTGTAAAATGTTTTTTATTTGGTATTGATGTGAATGGTCTTTGCAGAGAAATTTTGTTGAGAGCATGGCTGGATATTCCATCTTATGTTACCTCTTACAGGTGTGGCGAACGTATAACTATTGCTTGTGCTTATACTTCACTTTCATTGTCGTGCTGGCTACAATTATACCATTATAAAACCATCTTTGAGAGCATTTGTTGATGCCAATTCTTTTGAATCTTCTATTGCTAGTCTTCTAGTACCTTTACGACTACTTCTATAATGGTGACGATACTAACATATATAGCCAATGACCTTCTAGCCTAGTGGTAGTGGTGAGGCATGCAGCCCGAGTGGTCAGGAGTTCGATTCCCGATGGGAGCGTTCGCCACAATTATCTTCTTTCAATATATATATATATATATATATATATATATATATATAAAGAGAGGGAGAGATGTTGATGAGGTCCCACATTACATCAATCTTTCGGACTA
This sequence comes from Iris pallida, assembly GCA_029216955.1. NCBI lineage: Eukaryota > Viridiplantae > Streptophyta > Magnoliopsida > Asparagales > Iridaceae > Iris > Iris pallida. Next base: position 11,677,336 of record JANAVB010035219.1, read on the forward strand.
AAAGAGATGACTAATAAAGAAATAGAAAGAGACATAATAATTACTATTATGGGGTAGGAGTAGATACGATCATACGAAGAATAATTTTGCTCTAAGAAGGAATAGCTTCCTTGATTTTCATTCCACATGTGTGTTCCTTTGATATAAATTAGGATAAGATCCTTTACTTATACTAGCTTACATTGTAGATATAGTTATAGTATCTTCCTTCTACATTTTTAGGGCAAATTTTGCAGAACTCCCTGACTTTCCAAGCCATAATTACCTCACCAATGTTCTTGTGAACCACCTCTGGTTAGAAAAGTTAATCATGGTTGAGGAAATACAAAAATAACCCTGTCAATGGGATATTGTAACTCAATTGGACTTTGAGGACAGTCTCTTCAACCAGGGGTTGCATCTTGTGAAGTTGTTTAGGAGGCTGAGTAAGATTTAGGGTTTACACTCTTTACCCCGAAATGGGAGATTATGGGATTGGAACTCATATCAACAAGTTTGCCAAAAAGTTAAAGCAAACTTGCTGATCCTTTTTGTCGCTTGGTTCATTTTGCTTCCGTGCAGTTGCATAAAAGTTAAAATTTAGGAAAATTAAATATCTTATGATTTAAGCACTGCATATCACCAGTATTATCCGTTTACCTCTGTATGATACTTCTTTGGCACTTCTGCTCTCTTATCTTCTCTCCTGTTGTACGTGATGGTTTATTGATTCTCTTCTCTCCTAAATCACCTAGAAGGAGGATCTCTCTCTTGATCCGATGTTGTCAATCATGGTTTGGTACACACGTCTACTATAATTGTGTTTCCTCTTCACACTTGATGATGAATATCAACTTCACCTCACTCTTTCATGATATGGTGCACATGTCTACTATAATTGTGTTTCCTTTTCACACTTCATGATAAGAGCATCAACTTCACCTCATTTTTGCAATAATCTTACTTGTAATTTCATAATTATCTATTTATTATTTCACCATGTCAAAAGTCTACTGATACAATATCTTATTTGCTATCATATTTTTGTCTACTACCTCATTTGTGTTCGTTTTATCTTGCACATTATTCTTTTTTGCGGATCACATGCCTCTTCATATTACCACTTAATGTCATCTACTGCTTTATTTTGTACTTTAATAATGTTCTTAGCTTTGCCTCTGCTGCCATGAAGAGGGTTCTCCTTCCATTGTTCTTAATTGATAACAAAAGCATATTGATTTTTCTTAGGTTAAGGATCGTCACAATGGAAATCTCTTAATAGATGAAGAAGGGCACATTATTCATATAGATTTCGGTTTCATGTTATCCAATTCTCCTGGTGGTGTGAATTTTGAGAGTGCTCCATTCAAGTTAACACGGGAGCTTCTTGAGGTCAGATATAGTTCGAGTGTAAATGGTTCTGACAGTTGGTGGTTGCTCGTAGTTTTCACTTGATCTCTTTGTTTTATTTCTAGGTAATGGACTCTGATGCTGAAGGAAACCCAAGTGAATTCTTCGATTATTTTAAGGTACACCTCCACCCCTCTCTTTCTCCTTCACGACAGAAACCAGTTTTAGGTAATTTTTCTATCCTTTTTTGTTGTCCAGGTGTTATGCATACAAGGTTTTCTTACTTGCCGCAAGCATGCAGAGCACATTATACTTCTCGTTGAAATGTTGCAGGTAAAGTAACTAATTATCCATCTGTTAGACTTCTTTGATTTCTGAATATTATTCTCTCCAGTTGCATGAGTTGTCTTACTTTTGTCAAATTTACTTATTGAATTTTGATTTAATGATTTAGATCATTAGCTATAAGGAAACAAAGATTGGTATAATCGTTTTACATCGTTCCTTAATGAGCAAACAAAATGGCAAAATGCAAGCTGTCCGCAGTCCCTTGTTTGACTGACAAACACATTATTACAAGATCAACCGGATGAACACACTATTATATATCATTTTGGATGATGACCATCAACCTTACAATTTGAGGTGTTTGGCCCCTAACTTTACTACTATGCTATTTTCCAACGAAATAACTCTATTAAATCATGTTTTGCTTTTGAGCAAGTCCGGAAACACATAAGTGCTAGTATGCCAATATTGCAATTTAACCCCCAAAAAGGTACATACGAATAGAAGATTGTACTTACTGATCACTATTTCATTTCAGGATTCTGGCTTTCCTTGTTTTAAAGGTGGTCCTCGGACTATACAGAACTTGAGAAAACGGTTTCATTTGAGCCTTACAGAAGAGGTATGTTTCCTTATCTAGTAACCTTCCTATTTATTAATTTTTTTAATTTCAGTTGTATATGGTAGTTTCTCACTGCATTATCTGATGCTTCAACCAGCAATGTGTCTCTTTGGTGCTGTCCTTGATCAGTAGTAGCTTAGATGCATGGCGGACTCGGCAGTATGATTATTACCAGCGGGTACTGAATGGAATTCTGTAAGGTGCTCTCACGTGTAACAATTTGGTCTCCCCCTGAGGCACACTAGGAAGTTTTTGCTTCTGTAAAATGGGTTCAAGCCAACATGAGAAGGTGGTAAAATGTGATGACATACCTCTGGTTGAAACTGTCTGTTTGAAGGGAGGACAGAACTGCCGTTCTTCTGGGTGTGATGAATGATTTTATGCTCGAACTCGGCAGATTGCTATCAAGCTTAATCACCAAAGTTTGAAGTTGCTGCTTCCCTTCATGGAGCCTGGACTCGTACGCGGCCGTATTGTGGATATTAGAGTTTAAATATAAGAACTGAATGAATATATAAAGATTGCATATGCAGTGATGGCTGTACAGAAGAGGCAGATTTGTTGGGGATGGACAGAAGTTGGGTAAGCATTAAGCTCAACACAGATTCCTGGTGGTTCTTGTTTGCCAGTCATCAGATTGTTTTCTTTGTTAAAATTTTTTGAGGTCTGGAGATAACTGTAAAAGAGACATTTGTACAGTCAATTCTTGGCAATGCGCAATGGAGTGAGATTTGGGATTGAAGCTCTAGTTTCTTCCAGTCTGCACTCATCGACATTTCTGCTTTGTCGTCATGATTCCTCTACTCTATATTTGTGATTAGGTTCTTTTCTTTCTTCTCTTCTAGGGGTTTGGATGTTTGTTAGAATCAGGGCTAATGATCGAAATGGATACGAGGATACTGTGTGTAATAAGTTTTGTGATAATGTTTGTATATGATGTAATTTCAATTATATTGGTAGTTTTTGGTGGTGCTGCTCTTGTTTTGGTGGGTTATCTTGAACTTTGATACACTTCACCATTGACTCCTTGTCAACTTTAGTTTTCTTTTTGATCAGTGTATATGGTTTCACCCAGTGAGTAATTTCTATTGCTAGTCGCTACTTCTTGGACTGGCTGGACAAATTATTGATCCTAACTGGTCCTTTGACCTGAACCAAGCTGGACCAAAGATTTAGGTACTATATGAAAGAGGACACGGACCTGGCTCGGACAAAGCCCTAAAATTATATTGTTAGCACTCCTCTTATGAACTGGATCCGAATCGACTTAGATGGTTATGTAAGTTATATAACCAAATCCAATGTACATCCCTAGTAACCCAGCCGATAGATAGTTTAGTTCGATAGAAGATTTAACAATTTTTTGGAGGAGCTTAAGAAGTAAGAATATTCAAATTTAGTTTAATATGACTCGCATAATACAGCAGTTGAAGTTTAATTCAATTGAATTTTTTGGCAGGATCGAGTGTTTTGGCTCAGTGATTTCTCTCTTCCTTTTTGTACATTAAACCAAACTAAACCAGTCAAAGATGAACAAGTTGCAATCTATCGCTAATATATGAAGGAACTATTATACCGACACATTTCCCTTCCATCAAACAATCATGCAACAAAGAGCCGCCAAGAAGCTCACAAATGGACCAAATTGTTACAAGTTCTCTCGACGTTGCACAAAAGTTGTTCTCGCGATCACATTTGATCTCCAATTCACTCTGTAAGTATGTACATTAGCAGATCTAGAATTAATGCATCAATATATATATATATATATATATATATATATATATATATATATATATATATATATATATATATATATAAGCCAGGATTTTCATGCATGCATGCCAGTGAGACCTCGACGGATCGATGGGCTCCGACTAATCGACATTCTGATCGAACAAGTCGTTCTCGTAACGAGTCCTACGGCTCGAGGATCGAAAATTGGATCATACGTATCGACCCATGCATCGCCGATGCCGGCAGACCGGCCGGCCATCTTTACAGAGGTCATGAAAGATATGCGTGCATGCATGCATGCATGCGCTTGCATTGCATGGACTAGAAGGGTGCGGTGACGATATCCCTCAAACGCGCCAGCAAAGACGAGCCACCTCGTCGACGTTCTTTGAGCTCACCATCCATGTCATTTACCACTACCACGCGGACGTGCACTGGCTGTAAACCCTGCATCATTCATTACTCGATCGGTTATATTGCATACATATGGTGTAGTATATAATTATATATACGAACAACAAGCCTACTACAATAAAAACTTGTACTTATATATGACAACTTGTACGTGAATTTCACTAACACTGATGGCCTGCTTTGATTAAGAAAAGAAAAAAATATTAAGCAGAGTCGAGTGAAATTGAGTGAACGAAAGTTAAGTGAAGGAAAGTAGAGTCAACACATATATAACCTTGTTTTCATGTATTCAAACTAGACCGAGAAATCTGTCTAAATCTGTCAGTTACAAAACTCGGACACTTCTACATCTGTACATCAAGGGCTTATGACACCGTATCTTAATTTAGTTCGTTCTCATTTAATATGACTACGATTCCTCACAATAGAGAGTACTATTTCTGATATTTTAAGAATCATGTATAAATACTAATAAATGATTTATTTATTTTAACTATTCAAAAAAGAAGAAGGTAAGGGTCCTTCAGTTTCTAAAAAAAATAGAAATGTCTAAATATAAAAATAGATAAAAATAAAAATATATACATTAGTATAATATATATATCATATATGGAGGTTAAATTTTGTGGATCCTCTAGTTTTTTGGATCATGTGTGATCGCATATGTTGCATATATATGGAACCGGTTAATTAGCCATCTCTTCCTTGTCTGCAGCTTCGTCAAGGCATGTGTGGAAGCCTAGGAGGAACTCTCCTATAAATTCCTAACGTGTTCGTTGCCTATATAATAATTGACCACTATAATATAGGATGATGTTATTAACACTCCTAAAATATCATCATACACTCATCTTTAATTTTTCTATTATTCTAATTCCAAATATACTCATGTATTAAATATGACATTAATTTGTGCATGTATGGAGGGAAGAGAGCATAGTAACATTTTAGGAGTATCAGTAGCAAGGTTCTAAACGGCAGTAGGCGGGTGTGCGGCGGAGAGAGAGTCCGCCTACAACCTAGGCACCGCATATACGCCAACTAGGTGTCGATACATTTTGAATATTTTTTTTTACTATTTTACCACTGTTTTTTTTTTTTTTTTTTTTTTTTTTTTTTTTTTTTTTTTTTTTGCATAATATGCATATTTTAAGGATGCTCCATGCATAAATAAGTTGTAAAAGGAAGATTTATAAAGTTTTAGTTTTGTAAAAGCGAACCATAGGCCCATAATGCTTACAAAATCTTTTGGGCCAAAATATCTTGTTAGGTATTGCTCCACCTAGACATCCGCCTACACCGTCTCACCTCAGCCTATGCCGTCAACCTCCGTTGGCTGTATACTCCATCGCCTACCAAAAAACGGTGCGAAGAGAGACCGCCTGCCGTCTAGGCATCGCGTAGACGGACTAGACAGCCGCCATTTAGAATACTGGTCAATAGTGTTAATACATGGACAAATTTGGAATTTGAATGTTAGAAAATTAAAAATGAGTAAAAGATGACATTTTAGAAGTGCGAATAACGGCATCCATAATATATACTTGAGTGTGCTTGCCATGATAGAAACTAGAGAATTTTCAACTCAGAATGTCCATTCCAACCTAATCCTCTTATGAACATCCCTTGAGAAGATCCAACCTCTTAGGTAAGGACCGAATTAGAAATTTTATCTCGGATGGGTTGACTGGACTAGGTTTGAATTGACTTGTGTGAAAAATTAAACCAAAACATATATGAAAAAAACAAGAAAAATGTTGGATTGGAATGGAACATCAGTCCTTACATAGTTCCACCTATGCTAGGGTAGAAGCTCATGTTTAAAAAACCTAAAGTAAAAAATGTTGGCTTATATATATATATATATATATATATATATATATATATATATATATATATATATATATTTTGAAAGAAGGTAATTGGATAATTGTGGCGAATGCTCTCACCGAAAATCAATCTTCTGACCACTCGGACTGCATGCATCTCTTTTAACCACTAGACTAGAGACCATTTGCTATATATATATATATATATATATATATATATATATATATATATATATATAGCAAATGGTCTCAAATTAATTTAACCTTTTATGTCTAGTTAATGTATATATATACATGACATTAAAATGTTGGCTTTTATGTCTCAAATTAATTTAACCTTTTATATCTAGTTAATGTAAAATTCATAGCCATCATACATTGTAATTAGACTATATTGGTATGAATGACATTTGTTAGAATATCCTTGATCACATGCAAATCTTGTACTTTCTATATATATGAATTTTTGTTAACATGTGCTAAAGTACATGTTAATGCATCGAAATATATAATTTTATATAGATACATCTACCTGCATGTTTATCAATACATCTTTAATTTAAAATGTGTATTAATAAATATGTTGGTGGAAGTACTCATATTTTATATATTTATCGATGTATTAACATATGTTCTTAGACCATCTCCAATGAAAATTTCTTTCTTCTACTTTTATGGTAGAAACTCAACTTAGAAAAAGCTTCTCCCAATGGTGATTCTTATCTCGATTTCATATGTAGCGGTAATGTAGGATAGAAAATTTCTATATGTTTCGTTTGGTTGACGGAATCATGTGATTGGAAAGGAAAGTGATTCATTCCTATATTTGGATGTCAAATGAAAGTATGATTAAAGAAAAATGATTCCAAAGAAAAATAAGAAAAAAAAAATAGTTTTTCCATCCAACTAAGGATTCACTTTTCCACCCACAATAGAGAATTTATTTTTTTTTCTAATTTTTTTTGTCTTCTCCAAACACTAAGAAAAAAAAAAATTTGATCATACAGAACCGTTGGATTACGTGCATCTTATTTATTGATTTTTTTAAGATGCTAAAGTTAAAAATATGTACACCTTTAATGTTAGCAAAATTCACGTATCACATTCATATTGCAAGCTTATTTGAGTTTCTATAGTCGAACTCAAGACGTACCTTGGTGAAAATGTTTATTGCTTCTTCCCAGGTTTTGGTGTTGAGCACATACAGTGCTGCCTCCTGTCATCAAGAAAACAAAAATTCAGCATACAACCTTTAGAGCCCAACCAAAACTTCATACTAGCTTAGCTACACATGAACCGAAAGGAACAACATATGTGAATTGAACTTGATGCAGCCAGCAGCAGGAGCACCACCACCATCATCATCTTGGATTAGCTTCTAGCTCCCATTGGAATATATATATATATATATATATATATATATATAAAAAAAAATATATATATATATATATATATATATATATATATATATAGAGAGAGAGAGAGAGAGAGAGAGAGAGAGAGAGAGAGAGAGAGAGAGAGAGAGAATATATATATATATATATATATATATAGAGAGAGAGAGAGAGAGAGAATATATATATATATATATATATATATATATATATATATATATAGAGAGAGAGAGAGAGAGAGAGAGAGAGAGAGCATCGTCGTCTTACAAAAGTTAATTTTATGTCAAGTTGTTGACATTAACCCTTTGCTATGTTGGTTTTAATAATATGCCATGACAAAAAATACTCGTGAGTTCTTAATTTTTAAAATTAGACCATGAAAAATGGTCGGTTTACATTATGCATCTCATCTCTTGTTTTGTTCCAGGAGTCTAATAAAAAAATTAAAAAAAAAACTTTGTCTGTTGTATTATGATAAATATTATTATGAACATAAAATAATATGATAACTTACTTAATGTAGTTGATTTTTACTTGTACCTACAATACAAAAGGTCATGGGTTCAAACATTTTGTTTAATTTTTTTTAAATGATCTCAATTTTTTTTTTTATAAAAAAGGTCACCATTTTAAATTTTGTCCTCGGTCCCGAAAATATCTGGACCGACTCTGAACTCTTACCAATCACCATAAAACCTGTTGAACAATAAGGTATACAATTTTTATGAGTCCATGCAACCAATAAGCATGTACTCTTCCAAGTTCTTCCATACTACTTGAGAGCAGACCTATGTGACGGGCTGTGGTGGGTTCCAGCCCACCCCAAAATTATATTTTTTTTAATAAATTTTTGTGAGTCAAGTTATATCTAGCCCATCCTAATGCACCCAGCCTACTCCAGCTCAGATTTTTGGTTCCGTCCTTCTACTTAATACTTCTACGGACTTTTTTGCATATATGTGCGCATATATACATATGGATGACCATGCATGCATGCACGAGCGGTGGGAAGAACACGTCGATGGGAGGAAAAGGTGTATGTATCCATGCATGAGCCTTCTGTTGCAGTTGCAGCCCTAACGTAACCGATCGAAGGAAGACTCCATGCACATATCGAAGAAAATCAAGACTGACCGACCGACCGACTGACCCTTGCAGATCGTAGCTGCTCGAGAGAGAGAGTCTGCGGCTCGCTCTCGATCGAAGTCTCCCTCTCGAGCCTCCGCAGCCTCGCTGATTCTGAAGCCACTACTGATCCCTCCTCCATTATTGTAACAGAACAGTATTCTTAAGTAGCTGTTGGAATGATGGATTGATTGACGAAGAAGAAGAATGAAGAATGAAGGGATATTTTCATGCGAGTTTGGGGAGGGGGTTTAAATAGGAGGTGGAGTAGCGTGCAAAGTGGACACGTGTACTAGCTAGGCCCAAGCCCAGCCAACCACTTGCTGCCCATCCATTAGACGGCCCATACGTGGCGGGAGATGCATGTGTCCATCGCCATCGGGTCAGACGAAACATGTACTACGTCGACTCGACCAGGACCACTCCGGACACGTTTCCCAGCTGGAGGTGGTGGAACGAAGGAACTTGCACTAACAACCGACTATGTTATATGTATATCCAACCGTCTTCCCGTCCTAGCCCTCACAAATGTAGTCATTCGGCCAATGAACGTTGCTTTGGCGTCACAAATATCTCTGCTGTAGCTGGAGTCAGTGGAATAATAAATAGTATTTTATATGTTTTGATTTGCCATCAACTACAGGAGTCAGGATAGAGCTAAAAAAAAAAAAAGTTTTTGATGGCATGGAAAGGATAATACTTAATAGATCCACTGCACAGAATTAATATCCAGCAACAACAAATATCATGTTGTTGATTATTAAGTCAGTTTTATATATATATATATATATATATTATATATATATATATATATATATATATATATATATATATATGAAAATTACTGAGAAACTCAATTTCGGATTGGTTTGTATGAAAAATTCACCCGCTTGATGGGTTTCATGAAATGCTCAGAATTATATATTTTTACGTTAAATATTCTAAGATTTTCTTTAGATGCTCTGTATTTACAAAATTGTCATCTTTATAATACTATAACTACCCTTCGCACAAACTCAGATTTGGATTGCGATTTTCGTCTTCTTCTTCTTCATGAGAGATCTGAATTCCATTGCTCTCATCTTCAGCAGAGATCGCAAATATCGTTCGTAGTTCACTGTGCTTTTTTTCAGTCGAACTCCGATCATCACTCATCATCATCATCATCATCATCATCATCGTGGAGAGATTTGAAGTTTTTCGACGATTATGTCAATTGTGGAGAGAAGATCTTCTTCTTCTTTTCCATAAGAGTTAGCATCGTTTTGAAAGAAGAACGAAAACTCTTGAATTTTTGTTCCTGACAGATTTTTTCCCAAAAAAAAAAAAAAGGTTTTAGGTTTCTGTCGACTATTCTCCATCATTCTCTGTGATTTTTAACACGAAGAATGACCATTCTCCATGTTAAAATGACGGAAAATGACCATTCTCCGTGTTAAAATCATGGAGAATGACCATTCTTCGTGCTAAAACCACGAAGAATGGCCTTATCTATGTCAAAATGACGGAGAATGACCATTTTTCGTGTTAAAATGACGGAGAATGGTCATTCTCCGTGTTAAAACTACGAAGAATGGCCATTCTCCGTGTTAAAATGACGGAGAATGGCTTCGTGATAAAATGACTGAGAATGACCATTCTCAGTTATTTTAACACGGAAATGGCCATTCTCCGTGTTAAAATGACGGAGAATGACCATTCTTCTTATTAAATTGACGGAGAATGACCATTCTTTGTCAATTTAACAAGAAAAATGGCTATTCTTTGTCAATTTAACAAGGAGAATGGTCATTCTCCGTGGATTGATAAAATTAATAATAACTAATGATTGACTGAAAATAATAGTAAATGTACAAAGACCGGTCATCCTATTTTGTCATTGCACTCAATTTTCTCATCATGGATTGATAAAATTAATGATAACTATTATTGACGCCAACTAGACAGAACAACCCTTAATTAATTAATTAATTAATTAATTAATGATAATAATAATAATAATCAATAAATAAAAAATTATATATGCAAGACACCGTCGATATATGATCAGATTGGAATCAATATATATATATAATCTTGCTTATTTGGATTGGAGGAAAAGATAAGTGGGATCTGTTTAATAAATATTATTTGAATTGGAGATTTTGAGTGCAAAGTGCATTAATAAAACTATAATACTTACCAAAATATTCTTATTATATTTCACATAAAATTGTACAAAATATGTGGTCATCAACATATGCATAAAACATATGTGGTCATCAACTCTCTCTCCTCCAATTTTTTGACGCACCTAGACAGTTTTTTTTATGCTTATCAACTCACAAAATGTTGGTGTTTTTGCCTTTGGACTATGAAAGATAGTCCCACATCGGCTACACCAAATGATGAGTATCTCAATATAATGCATTGCTTGTGTTGAGGTGTGCACATGAGGTGTAGTGGGCACAAGTGTGTGCCATGTGGGAGTATCTTCCTAGAAGGAAAAATGATTAATTCCAAAGAAGTAAGTTGATTTTTGTTGTGCGAATTCGGACTCGGACACGGACTCCAGGATGTGTTGTGCATGCACGGGAGTGTTCGGGAGGTAGACGTGGACTGGCACATTTCTATGCTGATTATGGGATGATCTAAAATATCAAACTCTATTTTTGAGTATTGGTATTTTAGTCCCACATCGGATAGGAGAAGTGATGAAGTCTCACTCCACTCTATAAATAGAGCCCATTGGCCTCCTTTGGAAGATGCACCAAGAAGAGAGTTAAGGGAGTCCGTAAAGTCCAGGAAGCCCGTTCAAGTCTCAAATTTTGACTTACGAGCGTTCCAAAAGTTCTTCGTGAACTTGCTGGTTCCTTGAAGCAGATCGTGGTGGGGCGAATCTTGCTTTGAGCAACGGTGATCTTAATCACCCCAGCAAGAACCTTTCCTCTTCTTCTTTCTTCTTTCTTCTTTCTTCTCCTTCATCTGAGTTGTAACTCAGTTCTGTCCGTCTACAACTGCGATTGTAAGAAAGAACGTGAGATTTACTTTTTGATTATTGTTTCTTTTGTAATCAGATTCATATTATAGTGTTCCTCTTGGATCTCGAGAATAATCAGAAGGTGAACGTTTGTTGAACCTCTGATCTCGACATCGAGTCTACCATCTTTGATCAAGCCCCAGGACTAACAATCTCAAAATAAGATCCTTGTAGATGGAAAACTCTCGTGCTTCTCTCATCGATACCAGCTTTAACAAGTTGGAGAAATTCGACGGAGAACATTTCCAAATCTGGAAGAGGAAGGTCACCCTTAATCTTCAACTCGTGGACGTAGTGTTGATTGAGGATGAACCGACAATTCCAGAAGGAGGAACTGCCGAGCAAATGGAAGAGAGAAAACAACATATATAAACTGCTGATTCTCAATTCTATGGAAGACTCTCTGGCAGAGTCATATTCCAAGAAGGTGAAGGCCAAAGAGATCTGGGATTCTTTGGATAAGCTATATGAAGATGATGAGAACATGTCCAAAATCTTCATCATCGAGAAGTACCACAAGTGGCTCTTCGAAGATGAGATGGTGATGCTATCTCAAGTGAAGGAATTCCTGAAGTTGCGCCAGAAGTTAGATGACGAGAAGATGTTCCTCGTCGACAAGTTTGTCGTTGGAGGGATAGTCTCGAAACTTTCTGCTGGTTGGAGCAACTTCTATGCTAGAATGCATCGGAAGAAGCTGGACATTAGCATGGAAGATCTCCTACCAGAGATCCACGTTGAGGACGAAATACAATCTCAACAGAAGATGGACTCTCTGTCCAACCAACTGGCTAAGGCCAACTTGGTACAGACAAGAGAGTTTGTCACGCCCCGCTTCCCGGATGGAAGGGTGACGTCATAACACACCCCCTGGCTGCGCGCCGAAGTACGCGATTGTCGCCTGTAATCATCAGCAGAATGGAAAATACAAGGAATCTCATGGTATTTAAAATACAGTGTAGCAATATTACAGGAAACTTTTCCAACAATGTTTATTACAGATTATTACAAAAATGGATTTGCAAAATGACAATGATACTGCTGGTCATAATTGTGGGTAGTCCAGACAGTTACTCCTCGTTATAGTGCGGTGATACTTCGGCGGAGGCGTCTTCTTCTTCTTCACCTAGTGAACAAATACTAGGTCGTTTAGAAAACGACGAGCAAGTCCTCGGCCAAGAACGGTAAAAGTTGAAAAAGTGAATATGTAGTTTTTTTGAAAAATGAAACAAGGTATGCCAAATTGCACTGCTATGTATATATATATAAATATAAATATATATATATATATATATATATATATATATTTATATATATATATATATATATATATATATATATATATATATATATATGCTTTGGTAAAACATGAATGGAATCAACGTCCTACTCCATGAATAATTAAGATTTTCGAGCTTCCCTTGAGCTTTTAATAGGAATTGCTCCCCTTGAGCAATTAAGGACACTGCCTACTTATAATAGGCATCGTTGTTTTCTGGAGTAAGATTTGAAAAGAAATGCAGTTTTGAGAACAATACTCCGAATAATCCTCTAAATATTTCCCGTGAACAATCCCGTTAACCTGGGATCAGGTTGTGATTTCCGAGCCTCCCTTGGGCTAAAAAGACATCTATTGATGTTACTGTCAGATAGATGTAGTATTGATTCACGAGCCTCCCTTGGGCTAGTACACCCTAGTCGTAACTAGATGTACTGATTCACGAGATTCACGAAATACTGATCAGCTTTTTGTTATTTATGTTACGGGATATCTAGGGATATTCAGTTGTTCTCCCCTCCCAAATGCTTTCTGAGATAAGAAATTTTCTAAAAATTTCCGAAGGTCGGAAATTTGTCTATCTCCTAAATTTCTTAAAAATTTTGGCAGAGTCTCCTTTGTATTTAGGAGCCCCGAAAAATTTACAAGAAAACATATATATATGATAAGAAAATATGGGCTCGCCGACCCCTTCGGTGGAGCAACTCTCCACACCGGAACCATGCAAGTAATAATTGGGCTCGCCGACCCCTTCGGTGGAGCAACTCTGAACACCGGAAACACGCAAGGAATAAAAGAACGAAAAGGAACTGGAGATTTATACCTGAGCAAGCAATGATTACCTTTCCCTTAGCAATAGGTCGGTTCACGGCTTGCTAGTAGTTTGCAGTTTATCAAAATGAGCAAATGTTTATCCAACTATATTAGCAAATATGCAAGACTTTATAATATATTTTTATATGTATATATATATATATATATATATATATATATATATATATATATATATATATATATGTATATATATATCATATAGATAGTATAAGGAATATTCAAGCTAATCAAAGTATTTCAATAGAGCAGAAAAATGTAAAGTTTTCTAACTATGACAAACACAGACTAGTAAGTAGGGAATACATGATTTTTCTTTGTACTTTTTACCTTCCCGGCGTGCAGTCCAACTGTTCAGTTCTTATGTATGTCCAACTTACCATTGGAGAATCTCATGAGTCCATATGTGTTCGTTTGTTCATTCAAGTTCAATAGTTCATATCCAAATCAGTTCCCGTGATATGTCCCAAATACTAGTTCCAGTGCCAATTTAAATTTCCTTGCCTATGTCTTTTAAAATTGAACATTTACTAGAAATCAGAAATTTGCCAGATTTTAAAATATCTTAAAGTGGGTTAAAACTACCAATTTGAAATTGAACCATAACTTAGCGAAATTACCCTAACCTATATTCCAAATTATAATCTTTGTGAAATGAAGAAATTAATATCTAGTTGTGAGACTTCAAATTTAAAATTATCCTATACAAGTTCCAATTCCTAGTATTACCAAAAACTCATTATGAAAAGAAAATTTATATGTTCATAACTTAAAATTCAGATTTAAATATGAATTCTAACTATTTCAGAATAAACAAAAAAAAATTTATTGGAGAAGAATGGAGGAGAGGACTTGCCTTGGGTTTTGAAATGATCTATGCTTCCCTTCACAATTTCCTAGTTCAAAATCCAATAACAAAACAATTCTTATTAGTAATTCTAGGTTTAGAGTGAGAGGGAAAAGAAATTGGGGAAGAAAAAAATGGGAGAGTTTACCTAGGGTTCTTGGAGATTGGGAGTGAAGGAGGATGAGGAAGGAGATGGAGGAAGGGGGTTGGCCGGAGGGGGCGGCCGGCGGCGGCAGTGGCGGGCGGCGGCAGCGGCGGACGGCGGCAGCGGCGGGCGGCAGCAGCGGCTTGGGGGGGTCGGGTGTGTGTGTGGGTTTTTGTTTTGTTTTGTTTTTTTTCTTTTCCTTTCCTTTGAGTGTGTGTGTGTGTTTATAAAGGGAGGAAAGGTTCTGGTGGTGTTGGGCTTTTGTGTTAAGGGGGGTTGTGTTTTTATAGGGAGAGTGGGAGGGTGAGGTGTCACGCCCCGCTCCCGTAGGAGCGATCGTCCTCGCTAAGGCATGATGCCGCACAAGCCTAGATTGCGCTCGTGCAAGGCAGTTTCATAACGGCCGATTACATCGGCGGCGACGGGGTCGTCGCACAGAAGTCCCAAGCAGAAATATTGAAACATGCAGCGGAATTTAAAGAAGAACACATGAACACAAGTGATTCAAAAGAATCTCTTTATTGATATTGAATACAAGATTACATTTGTGGGCGCAAGGCCAAATTACAATGTCTCTCGTGCTCACTTTTCTACTCATTTACAAGTCACTCTGCTCTCTCTCTCTCTCGATACAATACTTGAATCCAGCGGAAGCTTCGGAAGGCGATGTCCATACATTATGTCCCGTATAAGTCTTCGATCCATGCGGCCGCACGCTTCGAATCGCCAAGGAACTCCATGCCTCGACGCATCCAAGCGAGCTCCGCGCCACGAGCTTCTACCTGTGCCTGCACATGAAACACTGTGTGGGTGTCAGTACCACTGTACTGGTGGAGTGAGCTCCTCGCCCACCCATACAAAACCTACACGTTCATTTACTTTGTGCAGCTTAAATCCCTTTTCGATTGTCTTTCTAGTCTTGCCTTAGGATCAGTTTTAGGACCGGCGCCTTGGCGCAACTTGTGTATCAGAACCATCCCGTGCTTGTAATGTCAACGTTAACTCATTCTTTGCCTCTAGACCTTTCTCGTGCTTGCATTGTCGATGCACCGGCTTACACTTATCTTTCGTGCCAAACTCTTGAACGTAACGACTCGGTCGTGCCATAACTCGATTCGTGCTTCAATATCTCCGAGACAGTGCCTCCTAGCTTAGTCTCGCCTATACTTGTGTTGTGACAACGCGGCCGTGTCTCATATTTCGAGGCCGTGCCCAGCAACTCGACATAACTTTCAACCAACTTGCCCTACGGCCCTTCTCGACTTTACACTCGATGCCACAACTCGTGCCGAAGCACAACGCCTACGTTGATACCCAATCGAGGGCCCAACATTATGATTTTAACTTGTACACACACCTTCAACTCGACTCCTTGATATAGCACACTCAATACTCGACTAAACCCAAGGGCACACTCGCGGGTTGTCGCCGCCATGCCAACATCTATATGAACTTGGTCACTAGCACGACAAGCTATATTGGACCTCCATTGGATATTAGGGTACGTTCGTATATAACGAGGCGCGAACTCGCCGAATTTCCCCTAATACCCGCTCTACGGCGCACCCCTTGGGTAGGTCGCACCCCGTCCAAGGGTCCCGTAGGCACGTGTTCCTCCTAGGCCAGATCAGTTCCGTGGCCGCGGCAACTGTCTGAGGAACAAAATCAAAACCCTTGTGCACCGGTGCACAAGTTGTCCAATGACCATGCAGACTCGACCCACTTTCTCATTTCTGGACCGTTTCATACTTCTCAACGCGGATAGGAACGCGAGACTCCCGACCGAGGGACCGCCTCGAACTACTTAACGTGGATAGGAACGCGAGACTCCCAATCGAGGGACCGCCTCGAACTTCTTTGAACTCGAGGGAACGACTACTACGTAGCCTTCCAACTTAACTTAAACCAAACGTGTTCCTTAAATGCCATAGACCGTGGCTAACTTTCCAATAAACCAACCGTGGCTCGTGCCTCTAAACCGACTCGTGTTCTACGCAGCGCCATCGCCCAAGTCATACTTCATATGATGGGCCTTGGGGTCGTGGGACTATTTATCTTGACAACCGCAGAATGAGCGGGACAGCACGTAGAATAACTTAGGTCGACCGGCATAACTTTGCCTAACTTACTCAAGCCTACAACATAACCCAAGGGACGAGCAAAGGCTATGCCAAGCCTTGCGGGACAGGACCGTGCATGCTTTAGCAAGCATTTGTGCGGGCGACGCCTATGACTTAGGCTAACTCACAGCTTTTGTACCGAAGACCAACTTTCCTTCTCCCAAGCCACGGGACGAAGGACCGAGTGTCATTTTCAAAGCACGTCGTGCACCAACTCTAAGCCGACCGTGGGACATTTTCCATGTTCTAACTCATCTTGACCCGTCGGGATTATTCCCTTAGCTATGTGGATTCGTAGCTTTTATTATCAAGCCTAACTTGTGCAAGTTGAAAACACGATTTATTATGTGAAGGCAAAGATGAGGAGAGTTCACCGAAACTACCCCACCTGAGCGATGTCTCCGAGCAAGCCGTTGCAAGGCTAAGGCCGAACGCCGTCGGCGTTTCGATTCCTCCGATTAACTTTGCGGGACGGGGCACTACATCATACACCACTCAGAATAAGTCTCGTCCTCGAGACTTTCCTGAAGGCAAGTTATCCTACCATTTCTATAGCCAAGACTTAATCGTACACATTTCGCCTACGCGTTCCTTCGATTCCGAGCCACGCTCGCACTATTATCAATCTTTCCTTTAACACGATTTCAAGATCTCGACACACTCCCATCTTTCAAGCCTTGCTTGAACTCGTCGTATCACTTGGTTGGATCGTGCATGCATTCCAAGCGTCCCCAGAATACCTGCATTCAGCCAAGCCGCATGATAGAAAATTTGTCATTCTCACTCGAGTCGTATCGTGCACATACCCAAGCGTCCCTGAAATATATGCATGTCGACCGAGTCTCGTGAGCAGGGTTTCCTATATTCGTGATTTCCATGCATGCCAATCCTCAAGATCAATCCTTCCGATTGCTAACACTTGAAACAGGGCGTCTCGCCTAACCGCTAGGCTATTTCTTTTCGAGGCTAAGTCAATGTCAGGATTGGAATCATAGTTCCCCAACAATAATGCCAACACTGACCCCAATCCTAGGGTCAAACCAGAGTCGATCTTACGGGGTCTTCTACCCAAGCTTGCGTCACTCAGATTTCTAAACATCGGGCACGATCACCTAATTCGCATTACGGCACGCGTTGCGTATATTCGAATCCCTTCAATTCACCAATTCTAACCAATTCATGTATTCGATCACGAGATCGTCTTGCTCGACAATGCGTTGGCCCCAATCTCACGCGAGTCTGATTATCCACGGTGGTTCATGAATCACCATGCAACGCTCCCGCGGAATAATCATTCTCATCGGGACGTAACTCTTGTTTGAGTTTAGACTCATTCATTTTCGATACACGGATTGGACCTACTCAATCCTCAAGTTCAATCGACAAGCACACCAATTCAATCTCGAGTCCATCTTCGCATCAAACCACAAGTCGAAGCACAAATTATCGCACCGTGCAAGTTCGACCACTCCCGCTGTATGAATCACCATACCAGCGCTTACTCAGAGTGATCGCCCTAATCGGCGTGACGCATGTGCGAGGCTGGAGTAGCACTCGCATGAGACAAGAACATCAACGTTGTGGTTATCGACGAAGCAAATCCAAACATTCTAGTTTTCATCCAAGCCAAGTTCGATCGTCATTCATTCAACTAGAAATCCTCGAGCCAAGTTTATCTTTTCCTCGACACGTTTCAATATCCCGAGTATAACATCCATCGGAACAATGACATTTGCACGATCGTCATTCGTCGAGTCAGAGTACCCCCGAGTTATCGCATATCGATCTTTGATACGCCTCAATACCATCGACGATATGCGTAACCTGACGATCTTCCTTCGCAACCAATTTCGAGTCATGCGACTTGATGCTATTGTTCGAACTGGATATACCACCATTCCTCGATATTCAAGACCAAGTTCGATCGCTATTCCTCAAGCTTGTTTCAAGATCGTTATTCAAAACTCAAGTCACATTTCATTTGCATCAATCCGATATCGCACGCGCGATCCTATAAGTTTCCTCGATCAAGACCATTCATTTTCATTCATCGTTCCGAATCAGTTTTCTAACTCGCGTTGCTCATTCTCAAGTTGTCCGAACGAGATGCTCGTTCAGGACATTCGAAGTCACGACCAACTAAGCGTGACGTGTTCTAAGGCTTTGCACGATCGCATCGCCTCGCCGACATACTCGTAATCCTCAATATTCACTCGAACAATTTCCAATACGAACCATACACCACTCGGATTCGAGCCACTCGACTAGTCGTCGACACTCATTCTTATTCTTCTCCGAATCTATCACATACACCACTCGGATTCAAGCCATAGGATCTAGTCCTCAATCACGTTCACGTCATGCAATAATACATCCTTCAGATTCGTTCGACGAATCACTAGCGTAGTCACTCACGTCATATCGACGCACTAAGTCGTTCGCACTATTTCCTCGAAATCCAAATCAATCTTCCGTGTACGCCTAAGCGTTAGTCCGATAGCGTTCCTATCGATAGACACTCTAAGTATATCTCTGTTCCCGATCGAGCGGTACTTGATATCGCTCGCAACTCGTTTGCACCAAGGGTCGAGGTGCGCGACGCGAAACACAACTTAGCCAAACGGCCGTGTGCATAGCCATCCCGTGCGGACTTTTATTCGAGTTTGCATGCTCATTTGCTAGGGTCGACGTTGGACTAATTAGGCATGCACGCGACTTGCTAAGGTCGACGTAGGACTATTCGGGCATACGCATGACTTGCTAACATTAACACATATTTTCTATCGAGTCAAGTTTGACACCGTTCGGCACAAAGGCCTTATCGACGCATTTGGAAACGGCCTACCGATGCGTTAGATTGAACGCTTGTACGAGGTTTCAAAAAAAATATTTAGACTTATTGTATGGACATGCCGAGGGACATCTGAGAGAGAGCGCACCAATGATAACAACTTGCGGAAGCAACAGAGTTTTACGGAAACATCAAAGTGAAAGAATTCAATCGACGGTCCAAGGACGTAAAGCCGTGCTCTGATACCATTATGTCACGCCCCGCTCCCGTAGGAGCGATCGTCCTCGCTAAGGCATGATGCCGCACAAGCCTAGATTGCGCTCGTGCAAGGCAGTTTCATAACGGTCGATTACATCGGCGGTGACGGGGTCGTCGCACAGAAGTCCCAAGCAGAAATATTGAAACATGCAGCGGAATTTAAAGAAGAACACATGAACACAAGTGATTCAAAAGAATCTCTTTATTGATATTGAATACAAGATTACATTTGTGGGCGCAAGGCCAAATTACAATGTCTCTCGTGCTCACTTTTCTACTCATTTACAAGTCACTCTGCTCTCTCTCTCTCTCTCTCTCGATACAATACTTGAATCCAGCGGAAGCTTCGAAAGGCGATGTCCATACATTATGTCCCGTATAAGTCTTCGATCCATGCGGCCGCACGCTTCGAATCGCCAAGGAACTCCATGCCTCGACGCATCCAAGCGAGCTCCGCGCCACGAGCTTCTACCTGTGCCTGCACATGAAACACTGTGTGGGTGTCAGTACCACTGTACTGGTGGAGTGAGCTCCTCGCCCACCCATACAAAACCTACACGTTCATTTACTTTGTGCAGCTTAAATCCCTTTTCGATTGTCTTTCTAGTCTTGCCTTAGGATCAGTTTTAGGACCGGCGCCTTGGCGCAACTTGTGTATCAGAACCATCCCGTGCTTGTAATGTCAACGTTAACTCATTCTTTGCCTCTAGACCTTTCTCGTGCTTGCATTGTCGATGCACCGGCTTACACTTATCTTTCGTGCCAAACTCTTGAACGTAACGACTCGGTCGTGCCATAACTCGATTCGTGCTTCAATATCTCCGAGACAGTGCCTCCTAGCTTAGTCTCGCCTATACTTGTGTTGTGACAACGCGGCCGTGTCTCATATTTCGAGGCCGTGCCCAGCAACTCGACATAACTTTCAACCAACTTGCCCTACGGCCCTTCTCGACTTTACACTCGATGCCACAACTCGTGCCGAAGCACAACGCCTACGTTGATACCCAATCGAAGGCCCAACATTATGATTTTAACTTGTACACACACCTTCAACTCGACTCCTTGATATAGCACACTCAATACTCGACTAAACCCAAGGGCACACTCGCGGGTTGTCGCCGCCATGCCAACATCTATATGAACTTGGTCACTAGCACGACAAGCTATATTGGACCTCCATTGGATATTAGGGTACGTTCGTATATAACGAGGCGCGAACTCGCCGAATTTCCCCTAATACCCGCTCTACGGCGCACCCCTTGGGTAGGTCGCACCCCGTCCAAGGGTCCCGTAGGCACGTGTTCCTCCTAGGCCAGATCAGTTCCGTGGCCGCGGTAACTGTCTGAGGAACAAAATCAAAACCTTTGTGCACCGGTGCACAAGTTGTCCAATGACCATGCAGACTCGACCCACTTTCTCATTTCTGGACCGTTTCATACTTCTCAACGCGGATAGGAACGCGAGACTCCCGACCGAGGGACCGCCTCGAACTACTTAACGTGGATAGGAACGCGAGACTCCCAATCGAGGGACCGCCTCGAACTTCTTTGAACTCGAGGGAACGACTACTACGTAGCCTTCCAACTTAACTTAAACCAAACGTGTTCCTTAAATGCCATAGACCGTGGCTAACTTTCCAATAAACCAACCGTGGCTCGTGCCTCTAAACCGACTCGTGTTCTACGCAGCGCCATCGCCCAAGTCATACTTCATATGATGGGCCTTGGGGTCGTGGGACTATTTATCTTGACAACCGCAGAATGAGCGGGACAGCACGTAGAATAACTTAGGTCGACCGGCATAACTTTGCCTAACTTACTCAAGCCTACAACATAACCCAAGGGACGAGCAAAGGCTATGCCAAGCCTTGCGGGACAGGACCGTGCATGCTTTAGCAAGCATTTGTGCGGGCGACGCCTATGACTTAGGCTAACTCACAGCTTTTGTACCGAAGACCAACTTTCCTTCTCCCAAGCCACGGGACGAAGGACCGAGTGTCATTTTCAAAGCACGTCGTGCACCAACTCTAAGCCGACCGTGGGACGTTTTCCATGTTCTAACTCATCTTGACCCGTCGGGATTATTCCCTTAGCTATGTGGATTCGTAGCTTTTATTATCAAGCCTAACTTGTGCAAGTTGAAAACACGATTTATTATGTGAAGGCAAAGATGAGGAGAGTTCACCGAAACTACCCCACCTGAGCGATGTCTCCGAGCAAGCCGTTGCAAGGCTAAGGCCGAACGCCGTCGGCGTTTCGATTCCTCCGATTAACTTTGCGGGACGGGGCACTACATGAGGTGTCCCCCCCATTAAATACATGGGGACACCTCTCCTTCTCCATTCTTCTACATGATATATATATATATATATATATATATATATATATATATATTTTGAACAAAATAATAATAATAATAATAATAATAATAATAATAATAATAATAATAATAATAATAAGAGTATTACAAGTCTACTCCCCTGAGAAAAATTCCGTCCTCGAAATTTGAAATAACTAGTACAATGATTGATTACTAACCTGGCTTAGGAAATAGATACGGATATTGCCTCCGCATATCTTCTTCCTTTTCCCAAGTTGAATCCCCAGGTGAATCCCTGCTCCATGCGACTCGTACTAATGGAATGATCCGATTGCGGAGTACCTTCTCTCTTCGGTCCAAGATCCCAACTGGTTTCTGTTCTATCCGTAGTGTAGGCCCAACGGTGATTTCTGAATGGTCGAGTATATGGCTCGGATCCGACACGTATCTTCGTAATTGGAAAATATGGAATACATTGTGAACTCCCTCTAGTGTTGGGGGTAAAGCAAGCCGATATGATACATTCCCTACTTTCTCCAATATGTCGAAGGGCCCAATGTATCTCGGACTCAGTTTTCCTCTGGTCCCGAATCTGATGGTTCCTTTGGTTGGTGAAATCTTCAGAAAAATATGATCTCCAGGTTAAAATTCCAGTATTCTTCGATGCTTATCAGCCCACATCTTTTGTCTATCCTGGACTGCTTGCAGGTGACTTCTTATTATCTTGACTATGTCCACAGTTTGTGTTACCAGTTCTGGCCCTAACAATTGTCTTTCTCCTACGTCGGTCCAACATACCGGCGATCTGCATTTTCTACCATACAGTGCTTCAAAAGGGGCCATTTTGATACTATCATGATAACTGTTGTTGTATGAAAATTCCACCAGATGTAGATGATCATCCCATGCTCCTCCAAAATCTAAAGTACAAGCTCTCAGCATGTCTTATAGTGTCTGAATGGTTCTTTCAGACTGGCCGTCTGTTTGGGGGTGGTAGGCGGAGCTAAATTTTAATTGAGTGCCAAGATTTTCTTGCAAGCTTTTCCAGAAGTGCGAAGTAAACCGGGTATCTCTATCCGATACTATACTTACTGGTACTCCATGCTGACTGACAATCTGTTTCATGTACATTTCTGCCAGTACCTCGGTTGACTGTCCGACTCGAAAAAGGAGAAAACGAGCGGACTTCGTAAGTCTATCTACAATGACCCAAATAGCATTATTATCCCTTTGGGTCCTAGGCAGTCCTGTCACAAAATCTATTGTGAGATGCTCCCACTTCCATTCTGGTATGGGCAATGGCTGAAGAAGTCCGGCTGTCCTTTGATGCTCTGCTTTTACTTGTTGACAGACGAAACATCTGGATACGAATCTGGCGACTTCTCTCTTCATTCCGTGCCACCAAAATGTCTGTTTCAAATCTTTATACATTTTAGTGCTGCCCGGATGAATATAATATTGTGAGTTATGGGCTTCTGTCATGACCTCCGTTCTCAAATCTCCACTGGGCACACATAACCGATCTCCGAATCTTAGCGATCCGTCCGGGTGCTTCCTTATCCCGGTCTGGAGCCCTGCTTCTGTTTGTTTCCAAATTTTCTGAAATTTTGAATCATTTTGTTAGGCTTCCTTAATTCTATCTATTAAGGAGGATTGTATTTGTAAGTTTTGCCATATCCCATCGGTTATCGGGCATATTACTTCAATTCTCATTTTCCTCAAATCCTCAAGGATCTCCTTGGGTGTATTTAGAAAGAAAGATTCAGGTCTTCTACTTAAGGCATCGGCCACTTTATTAGCCTTGCCTGGGTGATATGTTAGCTCCATATCAAAATCCTTCAGTAACTCCAACCATCTTCTTTGCCTCATATTGATCTCCTTTTGTGTGAAGACATACTTTAAGCTCTTGTGATCGGTGTAGATTTTGATTCTTTCTCCATATAAATAGTGTCTCCATAACTTGAGTGCAAACACTACTGCTGCAAGTTCGAGATCATGAGTTGGATAATTTCTTTCATGTGTCTTTAATTGTCTGGATGCATATGCTATGACTCTTCTGTGCTGCATCAGTACACATCCTAGACCCTTTCCTGATGCATCACTATATATCTCATATCCACCCGAACCAGATGGTAATGCCAGTATTGGGGCTGAAATTAATCTTTTCTTTAATTCATCAAATGCGGCTTGACATTTCTCTGTCCAGTTAAACTTTTCTTCTTTCCGGGTAAGACGGGTTAAAGGTTCTGCAATCCTTGAAAAATTTTCTACGAATCTTCGGTAATAACCAGCCAACCCCAAGAAGCTTCTGATTTCTGCTACGGACTTAGGTGTCGGCCAAGACTTAACTGCTTCCACTTTCTTCGGATCTACCGAGATGCCTTCTCCACTGACAATATGCCCTAGAAACGGTATTTGATCCAGCCAAAATTCACATTTACTAAGTTTGGCATATAATTGTTCTTCCCGTAGAGTTTGCAACACTATCCTCAAGTGTTTTTCATGCTCCTCTTCACTTTTGGAGTATATAAGAATGTCATCAATGAATACAATTACAAATTTGTCCAGATATTGATAAAATACTCAATTCATCAGATCCATAAATATAGCTGATGCATTCGTCAACCCGAATGGCATAACTATGAATTCGTAATGCCCATACCGAGTTCTAAATGCAGCCTTTGGAATATCTTTCCTTTTTACCTTCACTTGATGATATCCGGATCTCAAATCAATTTTTGAAAACACCCTTGCCTCGCCTAACTGATCAAATAATTAATCGATCCTAGGTAAGGGATATTTGTTCTTGATGGTAACCTCATTCAAAGCCCTATAATCAATTACTAGGCGTAGGGTACCATCCTTCTTTTTCACAAATAATACCGGCGCACCCCATGGCGAAGCGCTAGGCTGAATAAATCCCTTGGATAATAGTTCTTTTATTTGTTTGTTTAACTCAGCCAGCTCCTCCTTGTTCATTGGGTATATCTTTTTGGCTATGGGTGCAGCTCCAGGTATCAGATCTATAGAGAATTCTACAGCTCTATCTGGGGGTAGCCCTGGCAATTCTTCTGGGAACACGTCCTTAAATTCTTCTACTACTCTTGGAAATGGTTGTTCTGCCACTCCTTGCAGCAGTACAGGTAGTTCAAATTTCTCTAATTCTTCTGCATTGAATTCATTCTGGTCCCTTACAAATTCACAAAATTCTCCGTCAGGGAGTTGAAAGGAAACTTTCCCCTGACCGCAATCTATGTTGGCTAATGTTGCAGTTAACCAATCCATACCCAATATTATATCATAGTTGCTTTTTGGGAAAACGAGCAACCGGGTACGAAAAGCTCCTCCACCCAATTTTATAGGACATCTACTACAGACCCGACTGACTTCTACTACTCCATTACCGGTGAGGACCTTCAGTGATTTAGGCAGAGGTTGTGACTCTATTTCACGTTGTGATATAAAAGAAGATGATATAAATGAATGGGTAGCCCCGGAATCAAATAATACTGATGCTGGATATGCAGAAATTAAAATAGTACCTGAAATTACTTTCCCAGGAATATTAGCATCTTCGGCTCCCATCACAAATGCTTGTCCTTGCTTATTCCTCCTTTTGTTATTATTTTGGGCTTGAGCCGCCCGCTGTGCTTGTTGAAATTGATATGCCTGAGGTGCATAGGGCGGCCTGTGCTGATTTCCATAAACTATACCTGCTTGTGATATTGGTGCCTGCATTATAGGTCGAGGTTGGTTTCCTTGGACTGGAGGTCGGTATCCTTGATTGAAGCTTTGTGTGGTTGCCCCAGTTGCAGATATTTGAGGGCATTGATTGGTTAGGTGATTTCCTGCTCCACACTTCAAACAAAGCCCCAATCTTTTCCTACATGCATTTATTTTATGGCCTGGTTTGTGGCAGTAATTACAGACAACGGATCTGTCTGGGTTGCCATTCTGAGGACGCTTAGGCGGTCCCTGCCAATGATTTTTATTGGACGATGCCCCCTCCTCAAAAGCCCTCTTAGGTTGTGGAGATCGGAAAGGTTGTTCTTCTTTTTGTATCCTTTCTTGATCTCGAGCAGCTTCTGTTGCCTCTGAAAATGTTCGGCACCTATAAGAGGCGACCCTACTTTTCAGTTGGGTCCCAAGTCCTTCTACGAACCTGGATATCTTTGTTTCTTCATCTGCTATCATGTTGGGGGCAAATCGACTAAGCCGAGAAAATTCCGCAACGTACTCATCAACGGTACGTCTCCCTTGTTTTAGATAGTTGAATTGTCGTTCCAATTCTATCCGTGCTAATTTGGGATAGAATCTGTCTTCAAATTTCTTCTTGAATTCCGCCCATGACATGTCCTCGTCAGAATCTTCGGGGTACTCGGCACTCCACCAGTATCCAGCTATGTCTTCCAGCTGGATGCGAATTGCGGGTACCATGTCTTCAGGTTTAACTTTGGCAGCTTTCATTAGGCCTTCAATGGTCCTCAGCCATTGACTCGCTTCCATCGCATTTTCAGTCCCTTTAAACTTGGGCGGCCTAAGATCCCTGAACTCTTTTAGGGTTTTATCCTTGGTGTTGTTTGAATTCTGCATTTGTTCTAGTATCGTGGCATTTGTGGCATGGGCAGCATTGGCCTGTTGGCTATTGGATTCCAATAATTGCTGGAACAATCGGAACATGTCAGCCACGGTTGGCTCCGTTGATGTTTGAGGTGGTGGATTGTTTGATTGAGTGTGATTGTCCATATCCTGAAATAAATGACATAAATTTCCTCAGGGAATATTTACAATGTTCATTCATAACAAGGTGTACAGCAGAGCCATATATATATATTTCATTAAAGAGAGTATTACAAAATGTGGTTCCTACTCTCAACTTCACATTTGTTTACATTCTTTTCATCTAATATACTTTTGTCACTCCATCTCCCCAAAATGTGACATAGTATCTAACTGTCCATTCTTGTATACATACCTGCTGATTTCAAAATACCACACAGCAGACCAAAAAGATTCCTTCTTCACTGTACATATATTGGTTAGGTTTTTCTTATTCTATGGCCTCGATGAGGATTCTTTCCTCAGTGAGGATGTCAACTTCTGGATGGAGTCTTTCAAAGTCATCTAATGTACCCTCATATCCATGTAGTCTGATATAAATACGGTTTGGGTCTCGGACATGCAGGCAGTAAGTTGTATTTTCCTGATATACTTCGGCTCCGTCTTCAATGTCCCTGACAATGGGACGCATGACTGCATAGAATACTTGGTAGACATGGATATTGTACCAGTCAGGTGCGTTCCACATTAGTCTGGCATAGCGCTGGTATAAGTATAAAGTGTAATCACTCCCGTCCCATTCCAAACTTGGCATAAATAGATCCATACCTACATTCATAATATTCTTAAGAAAATATTTACCAGGAATTAAAATATAGGAAAAGCATATTTATTTATACAACATGTTCCTACTACATACATTCTTATATTACATACATTCATGATCCTCCTACATATTGGGGTTCTAATACTTATTTTACATATCTCACTACCTATATTCACATACATCCCTTACATAATTAAGGATTTAACATTTACATATCTATATTTATACATCATCATCATCCTAGGGGTCTAAATCCACATGCATCTTATATTAAGGATCCTCGCCTCTGGGTATGCTTGCTTCCATTCTTCTAGTGTACCGTTACGTTCATTCTCCGGACCTTCGGAGGGTTCCGCCTTGATTAGTACATAATAATGTACCGTATTATAATATATCTTTCTTTCATCTACGATGTCTGTCACCACTGGGTATTTCATTTCGTAGTGTACTCCATAAGCTTCTATCATTCCCTTCGGCGCTACTTTCCACATCTTCTTCACAAATGCATAATACTCGTCCATGCTATGACTGTCATTATTCAGTCTCGCGAAGGGTGCGAATCGGGGCATGATCTACATCAAGAATTTCTTGAGTCACTATCCATTTACTAGGATTAAACAGTTGGTTAGAAAAGAGGTAATCATCTGTTAACTATTGTTACTTCTTTCTCAGGGATTCCTAGAGTGTGATTGGGACTCGTAGTGCTCCCTACGATTCTAGAACCTACGTTTTATCCGAACCTATGTCCTATCTAGATTTTCCATTCTTGCTGACTTGCATGGGCCACCACTTAAATGACGTGTCACGTCCCGCTTCCCGGATGGAAGGGTGACGTCATAACACACCCCCAGGCTACGCGTCGAAGTACGCGATTGTCGTCTGTAATCATCAGCAGAATGGAAAATACAAGGAATCTCATGGTATTTAAAATACAGTGTAGCAATATTACAGGGAACTTTTCCAACAATGTCTATTACAGATTATTACAAAAATGGATTTGTAAAATGACAATGATACTGCTGGTCATAATTGTGGGTAGTCCAGACAGTTACTCCTCGTTATAGTGCGGCGATACTTCGACGGAGGCGTCTTCTTCTTCTTCACATAGTGAACAAATACTAGGTCGTTTAGAAAACGACGAGCAAGTCCTCGGCCAAGAACGGTAAAAGTTGAAAAAGTGAATATGTAGTTTTTTTGAAAAATGAAACAAGGTATGCCAAATTGCACTGCTATGTATATATATATAAATATATATATATATATGCTTTGGTAAAACATGAATGGAATCAACGTCCTACTCCATGAATAATTAAGATTTTCGAGCTTCCCTTGAGCTTTTAATAGGAATTGCTCCCCTTGAGCAATTAAGGACACTGCCTACTTATAATAGGCAGCGTTGTTTTCTGGAGTAAGATTTGAAAATAAATGCAGTTTTGAGAACAATACTCCGAATAATCCTCTAAATATTTCCCGTGAACAATCCCGTTAACCTGGGATCAGGTTGTGATTTCCGAGCCTCCCTTGGGCTAAAAAGACATCTATTGATGTTACTGTCAGATAGATGTAGTATTGATTCACGAGCCTCCCTTGGGCTAGTACACCCTAGTCGTAACTAGATGTACTGATTCACGAGATTCACGAAATACTGATCAGCTTTTTGTTATTTATGTTACGGGATATCTAGGGATATTCAGTTGTTCTCCCCTCCCAAATGCTTTCTGAGATAAGAAATTTTCTAAAAATTTCCGACGGTCGGAAATTTGTCTATCTCCTAAATTTCTTAAAAATTTTGGCAGAGTCTCCTTTGTATTTAGGAGCCCCGAAAAATTTATAGGAAAACATATATATATGATAAGAAAATATGGGCTCGCCGACCCCTTCGGTGGAGCAACTCTCAACACCGGAACCACGCAAGGAATAAAAGAACGAAAAGGAA
The DNA here is from genome assembly GCA_029216955.1 of Iris pallida. NCBI lineage: Eukaryota > Viridiplantae > Streptophyta > Magnoliopsida > Asparagales > Iridaceae > Iris > Iris pallida. The sequence continues at coordinate 11,707,002 of JANAVB010035219.1, forward strand.
CTGGAGATTTATACCTGAGCAAGCAATGATTACATTTCCCTTAGCAATAGGTCGGTTCGCGGCTTGCTAGTAGTTTGCAGTTTATCAAAATGAGCAAATGTTTATCCAACTATATTAGCAAATATGCAAGACTTTATAATATATTTGTATTTGTATATGTATATATATATATATATATATATATATATATATATATATATATATATATATATATATATATATATATGTATATATATATCATATAGACAGTATAAGGAATATTCAAGCTAATCAAAGTATTTCAATAGAGTAGAAAAATGTAAAGTTTTCTAACTATGACAAACACAGACTAGTAAGTAGGGAATACAGGGTTTTTCTTTGTACTTTTTACCTTCCCGGCGTGCAGTCCAACTGTTCAGCTCTTATGTATGTCCAACTTACCATTGGAGAATCTCATGAGTCCATATGTGTTCGTTTGTTCGTTCAAGTTCAATAGTTCATGTCCAAATCAGTTCCCGTGATATGTCCCAAATACTAGTTCCAGTGCCAATTTAAATTTTCTTGCCTATGTCTTTTAAAATTGAACATTTACTAGAAATCAGAAATTTGCCAGATTTTAAAATATCTTAAAGTGGGTTAAAACTACCAATTTGAAATTGAACCATAACTTAGCGAAATTACCCTAACCTATATTCCAAATTATAATCTTTGTGAAATGAAGAAATTAATATCTAGTTGTGAGACTTCAAATTTAAAATTATCTTATACAAGTTCCAATTCCTAGTATTACCAAAAACTCATTATGAAAAGAAAATTTATATGTTCATAACTTAAAATTCAGATTTAAATATGAATTCTAACTATTTCAGAATAAACAAAAAAAAAATTATTGGAGAAGAATGGAGGAGAGGACTTGCCTTGGGTTTTGAAATGATCTATGCTTCCCTTCACAATTTCCTAGTTCAAAATCCAATAACAAAACAATTCTTATTAGTAATTCTAGGTTTAGAGTGAGAGGGAAAAGAAATTGGGGAAGAAAAAAATGGGAGAGTTTACCTAGGGTTCTTGGAGATTGGGAGTGAAGGAGGATGAGGAAGGAGATGGAGGAAGGGGGTTGGCCGGAGGGGGCGGCCGGCGGCGGCAGTGGCAGGCGGCGGCAGCGGCGGGCGGCGGCAGCAGCGGCTTGGGGGGGGGGGGTCGGGTGTGTGTGTGGGTTTTTGTTTTGTTTTTTTTTCTTTTTCCTTTCCTTTGAGTGTGTGTGTGTTTATAAAGGGAGGAAAGGTTCTGGTGGTGTTGGGCTTTTGTGTTAAGGGGGGGTTGTGTTTTTATAGGGAGAGTGGGAGGGTGAGGTGTCCCCCCCCATTAAATACATGGGAATACCTCTCCTTCTCCATTCTTCTACATGATATATATATTTTTTTTTTGAACAAAATAATAATAATAATAATAATAATAATAATAATAAAAGTAATAAGAGTATTACAGAGTTCAAGGGGAAGCAGGTGGCTTCTCATCACAAGAAGAAGGACTCCACTAATCTGAAAGTGAAGGATCCTTCGTTCAAGCAACAGAAGTCCAAAGAGTGAATGCAAATCCAAGCCCAAACAAGCTGAGCAAGATGAGCCTAGCAAGGTTTCCATGGTTTCTAACATAGTTGCTATGATTGCTCAGGTCACAGCTGTGGGGGCTGACTCTGACTGGTGGATAGACACTGGTGCGACCTGCCATGTCTGCTCTGGCAAGGAATGGTTCGTCACATACCAGCCAACTTCTGAGAAAGTTATCATGACGAACCAAGCCCAAGCTGAAGTTCTGGGGATCGGAACTGTGGAGCTGAAACTCACATCCGGGAACACTCTGACGCTTCAAGGTGTGAAGCATGTTCCTGTGATTGTAAAGAACTTGATCTCTGGAAGCCTGTTAGCAACGCAGGCTTGAGGATGGACATCAATGCTGGCCAGATGGTGATGTCCAAGAAGGGAACATACTTCGGAAAAGCTTTTCAAACAGAAAGGATGTTCAAAATTCAGCTTGTAAACCAGTTAAATGTAATCAATGCAATCGCTCGTTCTGATTATTCTCTTGAGTTGTGGCATAACAGGCTAGGACATGTTCACTGTAAAAGAATTAACAAAATGTCCAGTCTAGGACTTATATTCAAATGTGGGGGTAAGGTAGAGAAGTGTGAAGTATGTTCTCAGACAAAGATCACAAGGAAACCCTTTCATCGGGTCAATCGAAGCACAGATCTTCTAGAGTTGGTGCACTCCGATATCTGTGGCTTCAAGCAATTCTCTACAAAAGCCGGGATGAAGTGTTTCATAACCTTCATCGATGACTTCTCAAAGTACGTGTTCGTCTACTTGCTCAAGTCTAAAGACGAAGCGTTCGAGAAGTTCAAGGAGTTCAGGGCCGAGGCTGAACGACAAACTGGACAATAACTCAAGAGGCTAAGAAGTGATCGAGGCAAAAAGTATCGGTCTCATGAATTCACATTGTTCTGCAAAGAATATGTAATCATAAACGAGACTACTGCTCCGTATTCTCCTCAATCTAACGGAAGTAGCGGAGAGGAAGAACAGAACATTGACAGAAATGATGAACTCAATGCTGCTAACTGCGGGTCTTCCTAAATGCTACTGGGGAGAAGCTGCATTAACGGCCACTTTTATTCTAAATAGAGTGCCGTATGCAACTTCGGACGTAACTCCTCATGAACTCTGGTTCAAAGTCAGACCTAACTTGAATGTCATTCGAGTGTGGGGGTGTCTGGCTAATGTCAAGCTCCCAGATCTGAAGATTCAGAAGCTGGGGACAAGGACTATGAAGACGATCTTCTTGGGGTATGACGAGAAGAGTGATGCTCAGAGATTTCTTGATATTAAGTCAAATCATGTCATCGAATCTTGCGATACTGAATATTTTAAAGACAAGTTTGTAAGGCACAAGAACATTGTTCTAACGGACATTCCAGAGAATGATGAAGGTGCAAAGGTGACTGAGATCTTCAATGAGCCAGTTGTCCAAGATGAAGTTGTTATTAAGGAGACAACGATTGAACCAGAACTCGCTGAGCCATCGTCGAAGCGAGCGAGGAGACCGAAGAACTTCGGAGAAGACTTCATCACCTATCATGTGGAAGCAAATCCGCTTACCTATGATGAGGCGATGAAGACCAGAGATGCTGTATTCTGAAAGGAGGCGATAGACAATAAAATTGAATCAATCACCTCCAATAACACTTGGGTGTTGGTTGATCTACCTGAAGGAGCAAAACCTATCGGATGCAAGTGGATCTTCAAGAAGAAGATAAAAGCTGATGGAACCATTGACAAGTTCAAGGCCAGGCTAGTGGCAAAGGAGTTTTCTCAGAAGTAGGGGATCGACTACTTTGACACGTATGCTCCAGTAGCCCGGATGACCACCATCAGAATGTTAATTGCTCTCGCAGCGATACTTAAGATGGTGATACATCATATGGATGTAAAAACGGCATTTCTGGATGGCGAGCTGACCGAAGAGATCTACATGCGACAGCCAGAAGGGTTTGTCGTCAAAGGTCTTGAAGACAAAGTATGCAAGTTGGTAAAATCTCTGTATGGTTTAAAGCAAGCTCCTAAAATATGGCATGAGAAGTTTGACAAAGTCATAAGGTCAAATGGCTACAGGGTCAGTGAAACAGACAAGTGTGTCTACACAAATTTTGCTGACGGAAGAGGAGTCATCGTTTGTCTATACGTGGACGACATGCTAATCCTAGGTACGAATATAAGCTGTGTCACGGAGACAAAGAAGTTCCTCTCGACGAAGTTCAGTATGAAGGACTTGGGGAATGCTGATGTTATCTTGGGACTCAAGATCATCTGGACAGACACTGGACCAGCGCTGTCACAGTCTCATTATGTTGAGAAGATTATCACTCGTTATGGGTATCAGGATCTTCCAGGGATCGATACGCCGTACAAGTGTGATCTGAAGCTGAAGCCTAATTCAGGGGAAAGCGTCAGACAGCTGGAGTATGTGTAATGCCTGTGGTCCGTATTACGTATCTTAGTATACGTGTACATATTTTGTCTCGTGTTGCATGTCTCCTTGCTTGGTTCGGCTTGTTTGGTTTGGCTTGGCTTGGCTTGGTTTTGTTTGGTTGGGTTTGGGTTAGCATGAACCCCACCTACCATCACCTTCCTTATTTATAGCCATCCAACCCTCTCTCTCCTCATTAATTCTTCTCCATTTTTTTTCTTCTCCACCATTACTTCTTCACCTACCAGGGAGTAGGGCTTAGGCAAGTGCAGCTTGCTTCATGGAGGAACTCAAGTTTTATTGTTCCATTCTCATCTTCACAGCATTCTAAAATACTTTAGTACTTAGCATTTTTAATTTCCATAGCTCATTTCTTGTAGATCTAATTTTATTGTATTTTTGAATTTTTTGGATTTTGATCTATCTAACCTTGTTATTTTTAAGTTTTGATGGTTACATATTGTAGAGAATTTTGTTCTACCCCATTTTGACCTATGGAAGTTCGGATTTGGACTCTGGATGAAGGTTTTATGAAGCTTGGAAGCAATGGCTTGCATGGTTCCTCTTCTCGAAATAATAGAGAAGAAGAACAGTTTCCTGCCGCATGATTCTTAGCCGCATGAGCTTAGCCGCAAAGCCTTTTATGCCGCAAGTTATCTTCCTGGCCGCATAGTCTTTGCTGCATGACCTGGCCGCATGGATTTGCTATTCCTGAGCCGCACGAACTCCCCCTGGCCGCATGACTATTTCCTACCGCATAAGACCCCGTCTCTCGAGCCGCATGGACTCGATATCCTAGCCGCATGAACCATAACCTAGCCGCATGGTCTTGCTTGGACTGAGCCGCATGGTCTTGCGTGGACCGGATCGCATGAACCGCATTGGCCGAGCCGCATGAGACTTAACTCCCTGAGCTGCATAAGCCTGAACTTCTCTGGCCGCATAAGGCCCATTTCCTGGCCACATAAGGACCCGAGTCCTTTCAGCCGCATGAGACCCAATTCTTTCCTGGCCGCATAGGCCAGTGATTCTCCTGCCGCATAAACCCAGCCGCATATGCCCCATTCATTCCCAGCCGCATGAGGCCCTCCCTTTTTTTTGAGCCACATGCGCTCTCTTCCGCTGGCCGCATGGGACCCAGTGGATCTCAGCCGCATGTACCCTGAACTTCCTTGAGCCGCATACACTCCCTCATTTTCTGGCCACATATGCCTGATCCACATAGCTCTTCCATAGCTTGTGTTTTATGATTTAATTATTTTATTATACTCATGTCTTATGACCCTCAGTGTACTTAGGCCTTGATTGAATGCTTGTACTATGTTATTCTGTACATGCACCATGAACACGACAGTGACCCGTAGGTGTCACCCTCACTTTTTCCAATTAGGAGTAAAATAGTAATTTTCCATTTTATATTATTTTTGGGAATTTTATTTCATGAATAATATTATTTAATTATTATAGGAGTCGGGTTCGAATTTTATCGCATTCCGAGTTAATTCGGGACCCCGGTGAATTTCGACTTGAGCTGTAATTAGCCTGTTAGCTAACCATGGCCCACCACACTATAAATTAGGGTTTAAGAGTTTGGACTAGTTCCTCATGAGTAATTTAGTTTAATTATAATTTTTATTTATTTTTAGCAACTTCCTAAACCTAATTTGGAAATTGTTTAATATTAGGCTTAGGGAGGGGCAAACTTGTAATTTACAAGTGCCCCTCACCCACATGTTTGGCCGGCCCTATAGGCAGCACCCCCCCCCCCCCTCCACCTCTTTTCCTTCATCACCAAGAAAACTCTCTCTCTTCAATTCTTTCTTCCAACTTCTCCTTCTTCCTCTTCAACCTACAATTAGGTAAGCTTTAATCTTCTAATTTAATTCTCTTTTGCATATAGTTCATTCACATTAATTAGAGGTATAACCATTCTCTTCCATTTGCCCACAAATTTGTAGGCTTTTCCTAGAAAAATAGGTTAAGGATTATTTAGGATTTAATCATTTGTGAGTGGTATATATATATATATATATATATATATATATATATATATATATATATATATATATATATATATATATATATATATATATATATATATATATATATATATATATATATATATATATTTTTTTTATATATATATATATATATATATATACATATATATATATATATATATATATATATATATATATATATACATGTGTATTTATGTGTGTATATTTATTTATGTATTTGTGTGTGTGTAGAGGAGGGTGATTTTGTGTCATGGGGATGGTGGTGTTGGGAGAGTGGTGTGTGTGTGTTTGTGTTGTGTGAGGATGTGTGTGTGTTTATATATATATATATGGATATGTATATATATATATATATATATTTTTTTTTTTTTTTTTTATCCATATATATATATATATGGATATGTATGTATATATATATATATATATATATATATATATATATATATATATATATATATATATATATATATATATATATATATATATATATATATATATATAGTTATGTGAGTGTGTATATATATAGATATGAGTGTATTTATATATATACATGGATGTGTGTATATGGATGTGTGTGTGTTATATATATATTTAGAGGGATGGATAGATATCTAGATAGATTTTAGATAGATATCTAGTTATATATATATATATATATATATATATATATATATATATATATATATATATATATATATATATATATATATATATATATATATATATATATGAGTATATATAGGGAAGAAGAAGAAGAATAAGACCAGCAACAGCAGCAGCAGCAGCAGCAGCAGCCTAGGCTGCTGCCAGGACTGAACAGCCCCCCCCCCCCCCCCCCCCCCAACCTTGGTTTAAGGCCTATAAACCCCCCCCCCTTCACCTAGTATATGTATATATATATAGATATATATATGTATTATATATGGTTGGAATCGTAGAGAAGAGTAGAAAAAGATTATGGAATGAGAAATTAGAAAAGAATTAGAGGTTAGAAGAAAAGATAGGAAGAAGTTAGAAGAAAAGGGAAAAAGCTAGAATAGAAAAGGGGAAAAACCGAGTTAGAGGGCGAAACGGAGTTCGGAGTATCCGATTGAGTTGAAACTTGGCGTGGGGCATGAATACGTGATTTAGATTTTGCGGGTAGGCTTCCGGGTGGAATTCGGGATCGTAGGGCGCCCGTATCGCGCCGTATCGGTGCGTATCTTGAAATATTCAAGATTTTGACAACGGGCCGTATCGTGGACCGAATGTCCACGTTACCTAGGTATTTTGGTAGATATTATATGTATAGGCTAGTATCATACTACCCTAGGGAGATCGGGTCAAAATATCAAGCGTAGGTAGGCCAACTGGATAGTTGCCGAAGCTAGAATTTTACCCTTTTTAAGGGTAAAATAGGATATTGGCCTACGGCCAAGATATGAGTTTCGAAGTCCAAGATGGACTTGGATATGGGTTGTAGAGGTTGATAATAGTTAGAAATAGTCGCCTAGACCTAGTCTTGGCCCCGGTTGACCACGGTTGACTTTTTGGACCAAAAGTCAACTATGGGTCAACGCTTTACCCAAATTAGTCCCAATTTCCATTAGACTTTTGTAGTTGACCAAAAGTCAACTATTAGTCACCATTGACCTAGGGTTGACCATGGTTGACCTAGAGTTGACCAGTTGACCAAAAGTCAACTGTAGGCCAACTCTTGATCCCGTTTGACTTTCTTCGACTTGTTTTGACCCGTGATGCCTGGTATGACCTAGGATTGACTTGGGTTTGCTTAGATTGACTTGATATGACTTGATTTGACCTAGATTGACTTGACAGGACTTAGTGTGACTCAGTGAGACCTAGTTTGACCTAGATTGCATATCATTCATTGTAAATCATTCCTAAACTTGTTTAAACCTAAATTAACTTACAGTATCTCATATTTAGGTCTTCTGATACCGCTCTGAGCATTGATATACCATACAGCTCAGGACAGCAGGCGAGTACATTCACTGATAGTTTTTATTGTCTTGATATTTGCTATATCCGATTCAGTCGTAGTGTCTTACTTGATTCTCAGACACGATAGTTCACGGACTAGTATTGTCGGATTCCTGTCATGAGATGTCATTCCTGGATTTCTTGGGATACTGGTACTTGCTTAGTCTTGATTCTCGTACTTGTATTGACGCAGATTCCTGAAGAGGACTTGCTCCCCTCTTTGGAAATCCCGCGTCATGACGTGCTATGTCCGGATCCGTATACTACTCGGGGAAATGGGGAATATTATAGATAGTGTGATCAATGCCCCCTTGAGTTACTCCTTGCACCATAGCCATACCCTCACCTCACGATGGGTATAGCCTGACCTGTGTTACTTCTCGCTCCATAGCTTACCATCCCGGCCGGGCCGAGTCCACGTACTTGTAGCCGGTCGGCTGGAAGCCTGATGCTTGATCCATACCGATCACATTAGGCTATAATATTCGAGGCACATTTTATATTTACTTTTCCTGTCATATATCCTGTTCTGTTCTATATTCAGTACTTTCTTACCATGCATGATATACAGTTACTCACATGCTCTACATGCCTTTACATTGTACCTTGATTTGGAGACTAAGTTCTGCTCGGGAGGAGAGTTACAACCCCGGTCCTTGTTTGGTTTAAGGGTTGTAACTCGGCTTCCGAACGGTTCCCAAGTCTTCATACATCTTTGTCTTGTAGTTTATTATACTGTCTCTTATAGAACTTGTCAATTCACATGGAACTGCTGTTAGTGTTTGTACTTGCTCATTTTCCTGACAGGATACCGTTATGATATATTACAGATGATTCTGATGCGGACTGCTCGACCTATTATGGGCTCGAGTCAGATGGTGTAGCCTTAGATCGTGGCCTTATAGTGGAGCCACTAGATTTTGTACTTCCAGAGTAGTGTAGGTTAGCTAGGTTTGACTGGACTGCGATCCAGCTAGCTTATCAGACTGTAGTTCTATATTCTATTTTGATACTCTGTGATGTATATATCTGGGCTTGTATTGGACTCTGCACTTATTTACTCTTCATCTATCATATGTCTTTCCTCTGAGCTATCTACCTTAGTTTTATTCTGTGATTGAGACTGTATTGATATGTCACCTCCATTCGGAGAGTATATACTGTACAGGTACATTTTAACTGTTAGTCGTAGGTATTTACAGACGTTATATACAGCGTTCTACCGCCGATTCTGCGGCGTAGGCTGGACGTACCCACTTCTCGTGCCCCTAATTAGGGTACGGGTCGTGACACGTTTTTGTGGTGGCCCACGCAGGTCCAGTGTCGCAATTAGTGCGATCTCGTAATGGTGCTCGACTTAGAGTACTAATTACGAGCCTGCGATTAGGACGTAGGACCTAGGACATGATAGGAGTTTCTCAATCACACCTAGGAAATTTTTGATCTTTTGATTGTCATGATTATTCACCTTGTATTAAATTAACTGTCTTTCTTTGATAATCTACTCATGTGCCATATTGATCTCTTTATTTTAATTCGTCTCCAGGATGACAAAGACAAATCCGCAGGCCTCTGGATCGAGTAGGTTGCCTGAGAGATCTGATCATGCCGAGGAGGAGGTTCATGAGACTGCCCCCAGTGATTCTACTATTCTAGAGACCCAGGCAGTTGCGCAGGGAGGTCTACCACCTCCACCCCAGAGGATTACGGCCGTTCTTCCAGAGATACTGCCGCCACTACCACCGATACCGACGGATACACATCACATGTTCCTTCTCCTTCAGCAGATGATGGTGACACAGCGGGCCCAGGCAGAGGCATCGCAGCGCCAGTCGGAGGCGTCACACCGACAGATGGAGATGCTGAGGCAGAGTATGGAGAACTCGCATCAGCTTGCCTTGGCTGCAGTAGAGAGAGTAGCACCGGGTACGGTGCAGGGCCCTACTGGCCAGCAGCCGAGCCAGCAGCAGTCCAGGCCGGGGACAGTATTAGACTTTAGGAAGATGAGCTCCAGGGACTTCTCAGGCACGGAGGGCATCCTTTACGCAGACGACTGGCTAGAGGATGTAGAGCGGAGCATGGAGCTGGCAGAGCTTCCTAGAGCGCTTTGGGTTTCGGCCGCAGCCAGCCGATTCTTCAACATTGCGCTGACATGGTACCGCACGGATCCTCGTGCGCCGGTGAGAGGGCTGACTTGGGAGAACTTCCGGAGGCTCTTCAAGGAGAAGTTCTTCCCGGACGTGGCTCTTACAGCATTGGAGGGCCAGTTCGTGGGTCTAGTTCAGGGGAACTCGTCGGTGGACGAGTATGCAGCTGAGTTCTTCCGTCTTAGCAGGTTCGCTCCCGGTATGATCCAGGATGAGGGACAGAAGGCTCGTAAGTTCCGCAGGGGACTTATTCATGCAGTGCGCACCCGCACCTCGGGTCGCCGTGACGCGACGTTCGATCAGATACTGATGGACGCGCAGATCGTAGAGGAGGACTTCGGCCTCAGGCCGAAGAGGAGCGGAGATGCTATGAGGGCGAGTTCCAGTGCGGGACCGTCCAAGCGTCCCCATATTCAGCAGCAGCAGAGGCCGTTTCAGCAGCAGCAGCCTCTGTTGCAGATTCAGCAGGCACCGGCGCGTGCCCAGCAGCACCAGGGCCAGAGGCAGACCCAGCAGTGTGCTTACTGCGGGAAGACGGGGCACAGCAGAGACATATGCCGGAGGAGGTTAGGCGCTTGCCTATTCTGCGGAGGGACCGACCACCAGCTGAAGGGCTGCCCTGCTCGGGCAGCCAAGGGAGGCCAGGACAGGGTGCAGCCAGCTAGAGGACCAGCGGTTCAGCAGAGGGGTCCTCCACTCCAGACCCAGCAGCAGCGTTTTGTCCAGCACCAGAGGGGAGCACCCGCGGGCAGGGTGTTCACTTTGGCAGCAGAGGAGGAGACAGAGCCCATGGGAGATGTTGTTGCAGGTCATGTTCTCCTAGATTCTTTCCCTGCTTTCGCCTTATTTGATTCTGGGGCGACCCATAGTTTTGTGTCTGTTTCTTTTGCTCTGAGACACAATATCATTGCTAAATATATGGGTAGGACTTGCAAGATTATGACCGGGGGAGGTATTATCCTGGTTAATAATATTTGTAAGGGGCGGAGAGTCACTCTGAGAGGTCGGGACTTGAGTGCGTGTCTGCTCGTAATGCCCCTACCGAGGTACGATATGGTACTCGGTATGGATTGGTTGAGCATGCACCATGCTAGCATTGATTGTAGAGGAGGCAGAGTTCTTTTTAGGACGCCGGGTGAGCCAGAGATCGAATTTGCTCGAGGAGCAGCGGAGCCGGAGGCTGGATTCTGCGGAGCTTTGTTGGCGGGGCAGGATTTGCCACATCCGTTGATTGCTGAGTTCTCGGATGTCTTTCCCGAGGAGTTGCCGGGGATGCCGCCAGACAGGGACATTGAGTTCTCTATAGACTTGGTGCCGGGCGCCGAACCCATCTCGCAGCATGTCTATAGGGTGAACAACAGCGAGTTGATAGAGCTGAAGAAGCAAGTCGACGAGCTGCAGGACAAGGGGTTCATCAGATCCAGTTCTTCGTCCTGGGGAGCGCCAGTCCTGTTCGTGCCGAAGAAGGACGGTACGTCCCGCATGTGCATTGATTATCGGGCGCTCAACAACCTCACTATCAAGAGTAGGTACCCTTTGCCGAGGATCGACGACTTGTTCGATCAGCTGAGTGGGGCAAAGGTCTTTTTGAAGATAGATTTGAGGTCCGGGTATCACCAGCTGAAGGTGAGGCGGGATGACATTCCCAAGACGGTATTTTGGACTCGGTACGGCCAGTACGAGTTTACAGTGATGCCATTTGGGTTGACCAATGCTTCCGCGGTGTTCATGAACTTGATGAACAAGGTATTCCATCAGTACCTTGACAAGTTCGTGGTGGTCTTCATAGACGATATCTTGATCTATTCGAAGACGCAGGAGGAGCATGAGGAGCACTTGAGAGTTGTGTTAGAGACTCTGAGGAGGGAGCAACTCTACGGAAAGCTTTCGAAGTGTGAGTTCTTCTTAGACCAGGTGGAGTTCCTAGGTCATGTTGTGAACGAGCACGGGATTTCAGTAGACCAGAGGAAGATTTCGGCAGTGGAGTCTTGGTCTACGCCCAGTTCAGTTGCCGAGGTTCGGAGCTTTCTGGGTTTGGCTGGTTATTACCGGAAGTTCGTCCAGGACTTCTCGAGGATTGCAGAGCCGATGACTAGACTCACCAGGAAGGACGTGGAGTTCGTCTGGACTGATGAGTGTCAGGCTGCATTCGATGAGCTGAAGAGGAGGTTGACTTCAGCTCTGATCCTGACTTTGCCATCTGGGTCAGGAGGGTTCTCGATCTTCAGCGATGCTTCCGGGAAGGGTTTAGGGTGTGTTCTTCAGCAGCACGGGAAGGTGATTGCCTATGCATCCAGGCAGTTGCGTCCTCATGAGAAGAACTATCCTACTCATGATCTGGAGTTGGCCGCGGTGATATTTGCTTTGAAGTTGTGGAAGCATTACCTGTACGGAGAGCGAGTTGAGATCTTCACAGATCACAAGAGCTTGAAGTACGTGTTCACTCAGAAGGAGTTGAACATGCGGCAGAGGCGATGGTTAGAGCTGATGAAGGACTTCGATATATCCTTGCAGTACCATCCGGGGAAGGCCAACGTAGTTGCAGATGCCTTGAGCAGGTATCCTGTTGCTATGTTCTTGACGACAGATCGTTATTTGTTGGCCGACCTGGATAGTTTGGGTATCGAGGTCATCATTCCGGGCATGGAGATCCAGATGTGGGGTTTGCAGATTCAGTCTGAGCTGATGGATAGAGTCAGGTCAGCGCAGTATGATGATGTTGCCCTGAGGAGCATCAGGGAGCAGGTGAGGATGAGCTTGCTTGACGATTTCTCTTTAGCCGAAGACGGGTCGTTACGGCACGGTACTAGGCTGTGCGTTCCGCGTGGAAAGCTTCGGAAGGAGGTTCTTCAGGAGGCACATCGCTCTCAGTATTCTATGCATCCTGGAGCCAACAAGATGTATAGGGACCTGAGAGAGCACGTATGGTGGTATGGCATGAAGCGCGAGGTAGCTCAGTTTGTATCTCGTTGTCTTGTGTGTCAGCAGGTGAAGGCCGAGAGGCAGAGACCAGGTGGATTGCTACAGCCGCTATTCCCGAGTGGAAGTGGGAGCACATCACCATGGACTTTGTATCTGGACTTCCACGGTCGCCAGGAGGGAAGGACGCGGTTTGGGTCATAGTTGATAGATTGACCAAATCGGCCCACTTTTTGCCTTTCAAAGTGGGTTTGTCTACGGAGAGGCTGGCTGAGCTGTATGTTCGTCAGATTGTGAGATTGCACGGAGTTCCGGTGAGCATAGTTTCAGATCGGGATAGCCGATTCACTTCCCACTTCTGGAGGAGTTTGCAGGCTAGCTTGGGCACCTCGCTCAAGTTTAGTACTGCTTATCATCCTAAGACAGACGGGCAGTCGGAGAGGACCATCCAGACTCTGGAGGATATGCTTCGCACATGTGTGCTAGATCTCGGGGGTTCTTGGGAGGACCATCTTTACCTGGTAGAGTTTGCTTACAACAACAGCTACCAGGCCAGTATAGAGATGTCACCATTTGAGGCTCTATATGGACGGAGATGCCGTACTCCCTTGTCTTGGGACGATGTTGGCGAGCGGGCGCTTCTTGGGCCGGAGATGGTTGTGGATGCGGCCGAGAAGGTCAGATTGATTAGAGACAGACTCCGGGTGGCTCAGGATAGGCAGCGGCATTGGGCCGATAGTCACCGGAGACCGTTAGAGTTCGAGGTTAGTTTCAGTTCTTGTCATGTTTGTTGTGATTGTTGTTAGTTGTGTGTTGAGTTTTTGTCTTGTGTTTAGGTTGGTGACATGGTATTTCTGAGGATATCTCCGACACATGGCACTATTCGCTTTGGCGGCGGTGGGAAGCTCAGTCCGCGCTACATCGGACCTTTCACCATCTTAGAGAGGATCGGTGCAGTAGCCTACCGACTGGACTTGCCTACCAGGCTCGAGGGAGTGCACAACGTGTTTCATGTATCCCAGCTGAGGCGGTACGTGGCAGATCCTAGCCACGTATTGGACCATTCAGCGATACAGGTGGGACCTACTCTCAGCTATCCAGAGCAGCCAGTGGAGATTCTGGATCGCAGGGAGAAGGTGCTCCGGAACCAGGTCATACCCTTGGTTCGGCTTGCGTGGAGACATCACTCTCCAGGTGAGTCTACCTGGGAGAGGGAGGACGACATGCGGGAGCGTTTCCCTTATCTTTTCGCGCCCTGAGGTATAAATTTATTTCCTTTAAATCTGTTTGTGATTTCCTGTGCTTGTTGTCTTCAATTTCGAGGACGAAATTTTTTTAAGGTGGATAGACTTGTCACCCTCACTTTTTCCAGTTAGGGATAAAATGGTAATTTTCCATTTTATATTATTTTTGGGAATTTTATTTCATGAATAATATTATTTAATTATTATAGGAGTCGGGTTCGAATTTCATCGCATTCCGAGTTAATTCGGGACCCCGGTGAATTTCGACTTGAGCTGTAATTAGCCTGTTAGCTAACCATGGCCCACCACACTAAAAATTAGGGTTTAAGAGTTTGGACTAGTTCCTCATGAGTAATTTAGTTTAATTATGATTTTTATTTATTTTTAGCAACTTCCTAAACCTAATTTGGAAATTGTTTAATATTAGGCTTAGGGAGGGGCAAACTTGTAATTTACAAGTGCCCCTCACCCACATGTTTGGCCGGCCCTATAGGCAGCCCCCCCCCCCCCCCCCCCCCCCCTCCACCTCTTTTCCTTCATCACCAAGAAAACTCTCTCTTCAATTCTTTCTTCCAACTTCTCCTTCTTCCTCTTCAACCTACAATTAGGTAAGCTTTAATCTTCTAATTTAATTCTCTTTTGCATATAGTTCATTCACATTAATTAGAGGTATGACCATTCTCTTCCATTTGCCCCCAAATTTGTAGGCTTTCCCTAGAAAAATAGGTTAAGGATTATTTAGGATTTAATCATTTGTGAGTGGTATATATATATATATACATATATATATATATATATATATATATATATATATATATATATATACATGTGTATTTATGTGTGTATATTTATTTATGTATTTGTGTGTGTGTAGAGGAGGGTGATTTTGTATCATGAGGATGGTGGTGTTGGGAGAGTGGTGTGTGTGTGTTTGTGTTGTGTGAGGATGTGTGTGTTTTTATATATATATATATATATATATATATATATATATATATATATATATATATATATATATATATATATATATATAGTTATGTGAGTGTGTATATATATAGATATGAGTGTATTTATATATATACATGGATGTGTGTATATGGATGTGTGTGTGTTATATATATATTTAGAGGGATGGATAGATATCTAGATAGATTTTAGATAGATATCTAGTTATATATATATATAGATAGATATATATATATATATAGAGATATATATATATATATAGATATATATATATATATATATATGAGGTGTATATATATAGGGAGATAGGGAAGAAGAAGAAGAATAAGACCAGCAACAGCAGCAGCAGCAGCAGCCTAGGCTGCTGCCAGGACTGAACAGCCCCCCCCCCCCTCCCCCCCACCTTGGTTTAAGGCCTATAAACCCCCCCCCCTTCACCTAGTATATGTATATATATATATATATATATAGATATATATATATGTATTATATATGGTTGGAATCGTAGAGAAGAGTAGAAAAAGATTATGGAATGAGAAGTTAGAAAAGAATTAGAGGTTAGAAGAAAAGATAGGAAGAAGTTAGAAGAAAAGGGAAAAAGCTAGAATAGAAAAGGGGAAAAACCGAGTTAGAGGGCGAAACGGAGTTCGGAGTATCCGATTGAGTTGAAACTTGGCGTGGGGCATGAATACGTAATTTAGATTTTGCGGGTAGGCTTCCGGGTGGAATTCGGGGTCGTAGGGCGCCCGTATCGCGCCGTATCGGTGCGTATCTTGAAATATTCAAGATTTTGACAACGGGCCGTATCGTGGACCGAATGTCCACGTTACCTAGGTATTTTGGTAGATATTATATGTATAGGCTAGTATCATACTACCCTAGGGAGATCGGGTCAAAATATCAAGCGTAGGTAGGCTAACTGGATAGTTGCCGAAGCTAGAATTTTACCCTTTTTAAGGGTAAAATAGGATATTGGCCTACGGCCAAGATATGAGTTTCGAAGTCCAAGATGGACTTGGATATGGGTTGTAGAGGTTGGTAATAGTTAGAAATAGTCGCCTAGACCTAGTCTTGGCCCCGGTTGACCACGGTTGACTTTTTGGACCAAAAGTCAACTATGGGTCAACGCTTTACCCAAATTAGTCCCAATTTCTATTAGACTTTTGTAGTTGAACAAAAGTCAACTATTAGTCACCATTGACCTAGGGTTGACCATGGTTGACCTAGAGTTGACCAGAGTTGACCAGAGTTGACCAGTTGACCAAAAGTCAACTGTAGGCCAACTCTTGATCCCGTTTGACTTTCTTCGACTTGTTTTGACCCGTGATGCCTGGTATGACCTAGGATTGACTTGGGTTTGCTTAGATTGACTTGATATGACTTGATTTGACCTAGATTGACTTGACAGGACTTAGTGTGACTCAGTGAGACCTAGTTTGACCTAGATTGCATATCATTCATTGTAAATCATTCCTAAACTTGTTTAAACCTAAATTAACTTACAGTATCTCATATTTAGGTCTTCTGATACCGCTCTGAGCATTGATATACCATACAGCTCAGGACAGCAGGCGAGTACATTCACTGATAGTTTTTATTGTCTTGATATTTGCTATATCCGATTCAGTCGTAGTGTCTTACTTGATTCTCAGACACGATAGTTCACGGACTAGTATTGTCGGATTCCTGTCATGAGATGTCATTCTTGGATTTCTTGGGATACTGGTACTTGCTTAGTCTTGATTCTCGTACTTGTATTGACGCAGATTCCTGAAGAGGACTTGCTCCCCTCTTTGGAAATCCCGCGTCATGACGTGCTATGTCCGGATCCGTATACTACTCGGGGAAATGGGGAATATTATAGATAGTGTGATCAATGCCCCCTTGAGTTACTCCTTGCACCATAGCCATACCCTCACCTCACGATGGGTATAGCCTGACCTGTGTTACTTTTCGCTCCATAGCTTACCATCCCGGCCGGGCCGAGTCCACGTACTTGTAGCCGGTCGGCTGGAAGCCTGATGCTTGATCCATACCGATCACATTAGGCTATAATATTCGAGGCACATTTTATATTTACTTTTCCTGTCATATATCCTGTTCTGTTCTATATTCAGTACTTTCTCACCATGCATGATATACAGTTACTCACATGCTCTACATGCCTTTACATTGTACCTTGATTTGGAGACTAAGTTCTGCTCGGGAGGAGAGTTACAACCCCGGTCCTTGTTTGGTTTAAGGGTTGTAACTCGGCTTCCGAACGGTTCCCAAGTCTTCATACATCTTTGTCTTGTAGTTTATTATACTGTCTCTTATAGAACTTGTCAATTCACATGGAACTGCTGTTAGTGTTTGTACTTGCTCATTTTCCTGACAGGATACCGTTATGATATATTACAGATGATTCTGATGCGGACTGCTTGACCTATTATGGGCTCGAGTCAGATGGTGTAGCCTTAGATCGTGGCCTTATAGTGGAGCCACTAGATTTTGTACTTCCAGAGTAGTGTAGGTTAGCTAGGTTTGACTGGACTGCGATCCAGCTAGCTTATCAGACTGTAGTTCTATATTCTATTTTGATACTCTGTGATGTATATATCTGGGCTTGTATTGGACTCTGCACTTATTTACTCTTCATCTATCATATGTCTTTCCTCTGAGCTATCTACCTTAGTTTTATTCTGTGATTGAGACTGTATTGATATGTCACCTCCATTCGGAGAGTATATACTGTACAGGTACATTTTAACTGTTAGTCGTAGGTATTTACAGACGTTATATACAGCGTTCTACCGCCGATTCTGCGGCGTAGGCTGGACGTACCCACTTCTCGTACCCCTAATTAGGGTGCGGGTCGTGACACATTTTTGTGGTGGCCCACGCAGGTCCAGTGTCGCAATTAGTGCGATCTCGTAATGGTGCTCGACTTAGAGTACTAATTACGAGCCTGCGATTAGGACGTAGGACCTAGGACATGATAGGAGTTTCTCAATCACACCTAGGAAATTTCTGATCTTTTGATTGTCATGATTATTCACCTTGTATTAAATTAACTGTCTTTCTTTGATAATCTACTCATGTGCCATATTGATCTCTTTATTTTAATTCGTCTCCAGGATGACGAAGACAAATCCGCAGGCCTCTGGATCGAGTAGCTTGCCTGAGAGATCTGATCAGGCCGAGGAGGAGGTTCATGAGACTGCCCCCAGTGATTCTACTATTCTAGAGACCCAGGCAGTTGCGCAGGGAGGTCTACCACCTCCACCCCAGAGGATTACGGTCGTTCTTCCAGAGATACTGCCGCCACTACCACCGATACCGACGGATACACATCACATGTTCCTTCTCCTTCAGCAGATGATGGTGACACAGCGGGCCCAGGCAGAGGCATCGCAGCGCCAGTCGGAGGCGTCACACCGACAGATGGAGATGCTGAGGCAGAGTATAGAGAACTCGCATCAGCTTGCCTTGGCTGCAGTAGAGAGAGTAGCACCGGGTACGGTGCAGGGCCCTACTGGCCAGCAGTCGAGCCAGCAGCAGTCCAGGCCGGGGACAGTGTTAGACTTTAGGAAGATGAGCTCCAGGGACTTCTCAGGCACGGAGGGCATCCTTTACGCAGACGACTGGCTAGAGGATGTAGAGCGGAGCATGGAGCTGGCAGAGCTTCCTAGAGCGCTTTGGGTTTCGGCCGCAGCCAGCCGATTCTTCAACATTGCGCTGACATGGT
Source organism: Iris pallida (assembly GCA_029216955.1). Taxonomy (NCBI): domain Eukaryota; kingdom Viridiplantae; phylum Streptophyta; class Magnoliopsida; order Asparagales; family Iridaceae; genus Iris; species Iris pallida. The sequence continues at coordinate 11,726,014 of JANAVB010035219.1, forward strand.
ACCGCACGGATCCTCATGCGCCGGTGAGAGGGCTGACTTGGGAGAACTTCCGGAGGCTCTTCAAGGAGAAGTTCTTCCCGGACGTGGCTCTTACAGCATTGGAGGGCCAGTTCGTGGGTCTAGTTCAGGGGAACTCGTCGGTGGACGAGTATGCAGCTGAGTTCTTCCGTCTTAGCAGGTTCGCTCCCGGTATGATCCAGGATGAGGGACAGAAGGCTCGTAAGTTCCGCAGGGGACTTATTCATGCAGTGCGCACCCGCACCTCGGGTCGCCGTGACGCGACGTTCGATCAGATACTGATGGACGCGCAGATCGTAGAGGAGGACTTCGGCCTCAGGCCGAAGAGGAGCGGAGATGCTATGGGGGCGAGTTCCAGTGCGGGACCGTCCAAGCGTCCCCATATTCAGCAGCAGCAGAGGCCGTTTCAGCAGCAGCAGCCTCTGTTGCAGATTCAGCAGGCACCGGCGCATGCCCAGCAGCACCAGGGCCAGAGGCAGACCCAGCAGTGTGCTTACTGCGGGAAGACGGGGCACATCAGAGACATATGCCGGAGGAGGTTAGGCGCTTGCCTATTCTGCGGAGGGACCGACCACCAGCTGAAGGGCTGTCCTGCTCGGGCAGCCAAGGGAGGCCAGGACAGGGTGCAGCCAGCTAGAGGACCAGCGGTTCAGCAGAGGGGTCCTCCACTCCAGACCCAGCAGCAGCGTTTTGTCCAGCACCAGAGGGGAGCACCCGCGGGCAGGGTGTTCACTTTGGCAGCAGAGGAGGAGACAGAGCCCGTAGGAGATGTTGTTGCAGGTCATGTTCTCCTAGATTCTTTCCCTGCTTTCGCCTTATTTGATTCTGGGGCGACCCATAGTTTTGTGTCTGTTTCTTTTGCTCTGAGACACAATATCATTGCTAAATATATGGGTAGGACTTGCAAGATTATGACCGGGGGAGGTATTATCCTGGTTAATAATATTTGCAAGGGGCGGAGAGTCACTCTGAGAGGCCGGGACTTGAGTGCGTGTCTGCTCGTAATGCCCCTACCGAGGTACGATATGGTACTCGGTATGGATTGGTTGAGCATGCACCATGCTAGCATTGATTGTAGAGGAGGCAGAGTTCTTTTTAGGACGCCGGGTGAGCCAGAGATCGAATTTGCTCGAGGAGCAGCGGAGCCGGAGGCTGGATTCTGCGGAGCTTTGTTGGCGGGGCAGGATTTGCCACATCCGTTGATTGCTGAGTTCTCGGATGTCTTTCCCGAGGAGTTGCCGGGGATGCCGCCAGACAGGGACATTGAGTTCTCTATAGACTTGGTGCCGGGCGCCGAACCCATCTCGCAGCATGTCTATAGGGTGAACAACAGCGAGTTGATAGAGCTGAAGAAGCAAGTCGACGAGCTGCAGGACAAGGGGTTCATCAGATCCAGTTCTTCGTCCTGGGGAGCGCCAGTCCTGTTCGTGCCAAAGAAGGACGGTACGTCCCGCATGTGCATTAATTACCGGGCGCTCAACAACCTTACTATCAAGAATAGGTACCCTTTGCCGAGGATCGACGACTTGTTCGATCAGCTGAGTGGGGCAAAGGTCTTTTCGAAGATAGATTTGAGGTCCGGGTATCACCAGCTGAAGGTGAGGCGGGATGACATTCCCAAGACGGTATTTTGGACTCGGTACGGCCAGTACGAGTTTACAGTGATGCCATTTGGGTTGACCAATGCTCCCGCGGTGTTCATGAACTTGATGAACAAGGTATTCCATCAGTACCTTGACAAGTTCGTGGTGGTCTTCATAGACGATATCTTGATCTATTCGAAGACGCAGGAGGAGCATGAGGAGCACTTGAGAGTTGTGTTAGAGACTCTGAGGAGGGAGCAACTCTACGGGAAGCTTTCGAAGTGTGAGTTCTTCTTAGACCAGGTGGAGTTCTTAGGTCATGTTGTGACCGAGCACGGGATTTCAGTAGACCAGAAGAAGATTTCGGCAGTGGAGTCTTGGTCTACGCCCAGTTCAGTTGCCGAGGTTCGGAGCTTTCTGGGTTTGGCTGGTTATTACCGGAAGTTCGTCCAGGACTTCTCGAGGATTGCAGAGCCGATGACTAGACTCACCAGGAAGGACGTGGAGTTCGTCTGGACTGATGAGTGTCAGGCTGCATTCGATGAGCTGAAGAGGAGGTTGACTTCAGCTCCGATCCTGACTTTGCCATCTGGGTCAGGAGGGTTCTCGATCTTCAGCGATGCTTCCGGGAAGGGTTTAGGGTGTGTTCTTCAGCAGCACGGGAAGGTGATTGCCTATGCATCCAGGCAGTTGCGTCCTCATGAGAAGAACTATCCTACTCATGATCTGGAGTTGGCCGCGGTGATATTTGCTTTGAAGTTGTGGAAGCATTACCTGTACGGAGAGCGAGTTGAGATCTTCACAGATCACAAGAGCTTGAAGTACGTGTTCACTCAGAAGGAGTTGAACATGCGGCAGAGGCGATGGTTAGAGCTGATGAAGGACTTCGATATATCCTTGCAGTACCATCCGGGGAAGGCCAACGTAGTTGCAGATGCCTTGAGCAGGTATCCTGTTGCTATGTTCTTGACGACAGATCGTTATTTGTTGGCCGACCTGGATAGTTTGGGTATCGAGGTCATCATTCCGGGCATGGAGATCCAGATGTGGGGTTTGCAGATTCAGTCTGAGCTGATGGATAGAGTCAGGTCAGCGCAGTATGATGATGTTGCCCTGAGGAGCATCAGGGAGCAGGTGAGGATGAGCTTGCTTGACGATTTCTCTTTAGCCGAAGACGGGTCGTTACGGCACGGTACTAGGCTGTGCGTTCCGCGTGGAGAGCTTCGGAAGGAGGTTCTTCAGGAGGCACATCGCTCTCAGTATTCTATGCATCCTGGAGCCAACAAGATGTATAGGGACCTGAGAGAGCACGTATGGTGGTATGACATGAAGCGCGAGGTAGCTCAGTTTGTATCTCGTTGTCTTGTGTGTCAGCAGGTGAAGGCCGAGAGGCAGAGACCAGGTGGATTGCTACAGCCGCTACCCATTCCCGAGTGGAAGTGGGAGCACATCACCATGGACTTTGTATCTGGACTTCCACGGTCGCCAGGAGGGAAGGACGCGGTTTGGGTCATAGTTGATAGATTGACCAAATCGGCCCACTTTTTGCCTTTCAAAGTGGGTTTGTCTACGGAGAGGCTGGCTGAGCTGTATGTTCGTCAGATTGTGAGATTGCACGGAGTTCCGGTGAGCATAGTTTCAGATCGGGATAGCCGATTCACTTTCCACTTCGGGAGGAGTTTGCAGGCTAGCTTGGGCACCTCGCTCAAGTTTAGTACTGCTTATCATCCTCAGACAGACGGGCAGTCGGAGAGGACCATCCAGACTCTGGAGGATATGCTTCGCACATGTGTGCTAGATCTCGGGGGTTCTTGGGAGGACCATCTTTACCTGGTAGAGTTTGCTTACAACAACAGCTACCAGGCCAGTATAGAGATGTCACCATTTGATGCTCTATATGGACGGAGATGCCGTACTCCCTTGTCTTGGGACGATGTTGGCGAGCGGGCGCTTCTTGGGCCGGAGATGGTTGTGGATGCGGCCGAGAAGGTCAGATTGATTAGAGACAGACTCCGGGTGGCTCAGGATAGGCAGCGGCATTGGGCCGATAGTCACCGGAGACCGTTAGAGTTCGAGGTTAGTTTCAGTTCTTGTCATGTTTGTTGTGATTGTTGTTAGTTGTGTGTTGAGTTTTTGTCTTGTGTTTAGGTTGGTGATATGGTATTTCTGAGGATATCTCCGACACATGGCACTATTCGCTTTGGCGGCGGTGGGAAGCTCAGTCCGCGCTACATCGGACCTTTCACCATCTTAGAGAGGATCGGTGCAGTAGCCTACCGACTGGACTTGCCTACCAGGCTCGAGGGAGTGCACAACGTGTTTCATGTATCCCAGCTGAGGCGGTACGTGGCAGATCCTAGCCACGTATTGGACCATTCAGCGATACAGGTGGGACCTACTCTCAGCTATCCAGAGCAGCCAGTGGAGATTCTGGATCGCAGGGAGAAGGTGCTCCGGAACCAGGTCATACCCTTGGTTCGGCTTGCGTGGAGACATCACTCTCCAGGTGAGTCTACCTGGGAGAGGGAGGACGACATGCGGGAGCGTTTCCCTTATCTTTTCATGCCCTGAGGTATAAATTTATTTCCTTTAAATCTGTTTGTGATTTCCTGTGCTTGTTGTCTTCAATTTCGAGGACGAAATTTTTTTAAGGTGGATAGACTTGTCACCCTCACTTTTTCCAGTTAGGGATAAAATGGTAATTTTCCATTTTATATTATTTTTGGGAATTTTATTTCATGAATAATATTATTTAATTATTATAGGAGTCGGGTTCGAATTTCATCGCATTCCGAGTTAATTCGGGACCCCGGTGAATTTCGACTTGAGCTGTAATTAGCCTGTTAGCTAACCATGGCCCACCACACTAAAATTAGGGTTTAAGAGTTTGGACTAGTTCCTCATGAGTAATTTAGTTTAATTATGATTTTTATTTATTTTTAGCAACTTCCTAAACCTAATTTGGAAATTGTTTAATATTAGGCTTAGGGAGGGGCAAACTTGTAATTTACAAGTGCCCCTCACCCACATGTTTGGCCGGCCCTTTAGGCAGCCCCCCCCCCCCCCCCCCCCCTCCACCTCTTTTCCTTCATCACCCAGAAAACTCTATCTCTTCAATTCTTTCTTCCAACTTCTCCTTCTTCCTCTTCAACCTACAATTAGGTAAGCTTTAATCTTCTAATTTAATTCTCTTTTGCATATAGTTCATTCACATTAATTAGAGGTATGACCATTCTCTTCCATTTGCCCACAAATTTGTAGGCTTTCCGTAGAAAAATAGGTTAAGGATTATTTAGGATTTAATCATTTGTGAGTGGTATATATATATATATACATATATATATATATATATATATATATATATATATATATATATATATATATATATATATATATATACATGTGTATTTATGTGTGTAAATTTATTTATGTATTTGTGTGTGTGTAGAGGAGGGTGATTTTGTGTCATGGGGATGGTGGTGTTGGGAGAGTGGTGTGTGTGTGTTTGTGTTGTGTGAGGATGTGTGTTTATATATATATATATATATATATATATATATAGAAAAAAAAAAAAAAAAAAAAAAAATATATATATATATATATAGTTATGTGAGTGTGTATATATATAGATATGAGTGTATTTATATATATACATGGATGTGTGTATATGGATGTGTGTGTGTTATATATATATTTAGAGGGATGGATAGATATCTAGATAGATTTTAGATAGATATCTAGTTATATATATATATATAGATAGATATATATATATATATAGAGATATATATAGATAGATATATATATATATATGGAGATATATATATATATAGATATATATATATATATATATATGAGGTGTATATATATAGGGAGATAGGGAAGAAGAAGAAGAATAAGACCAGCAACGGCAGCAGCAGCAGCAGCCTAGGCTGCTGCCAGGACTGAACAGCCCCCCCCCCCCCCCCCCACCTTGGTTTAAGGCCTATAAACCCCCCCCCCCCCCCCCCCCCCCCCCCCCCCCCCCTCTTCACCTAGTATATGTATATATATATATATATAGATATATATATATGTATTATATATGGTTGGAATCGTAGAGAAGAGTAGAAAAAGTTTATGGAATGAGAAGTTAGAAAAGAATTAGAGGATAGAAGAAAAGATAGGAAGAAGTTAGAAGAAAAGGGAAAAAGCTAGAATAGAAAAGGGGAAAAACCGAGTTAGAGGGCGAAACGGAGTTCGGAGTATCCGATTGAGTTGAAACTTGGCGTGGGGCATGAATACGTGATTTAGATTTTGCGGGTAGGCTTCCGGGTGGAATTCGGGGTCGTAGGGCGCCCGTATCGCGCCGTATCGGTGCGTATCTTGAAATATTCAAGATTTTGACAACGGGCCGTATCGTGGACCGAATGTCCACGTTACCTAGGTATTTTGATAGATATTATATGTATAGGCTAGTATCATACTACTCTAGGGAGATCGGGTCAAAATATCAAGCGTAGGTAGGCTAACTGGATAGTTGCCGAAGCTAGAATTTTACCCTTTTTAAGGGTAAAATAGGATATTGGCCTACGGCCAAGATATGAGTTTCGAAGTCCAAGATGGACTTGGATATGGGTTGTAGAGGTTGGTAATAGTTAGAAATAGTCGCCTAGACCTAGTCTTGGCCCCGGTTGACCACGGTTGACTTTTTGGACCAAAAGTCAACTATGGGTCAACGCTTTACCCAAATTAGTCCCAATTTCTATTAGACTTTTGTAGTTGAACAAAAGTCAACTATTAGTCACCATTGACCTAGGGTTGACCATGGTTGACCTAGAGTTGACCAGAGTTGACCAGTTGACCAAAAGTCAACTGTAGGCCAACTCTTGATCCCGTTTGACTTTCTTCGACTTGTTTTGACCCGTGATGCCTGGTATGACCTAGGATTGACTTGGGTTTGCTTAGATTGACTTGATATGACTTGATTTGACCTAGATTGACTTGACAGGACTTAGTGTGACTCAGTGAGACCTAGTTTGACCTAGATTGCATATCATTCATTGTAAATCATTCCTAAACTTGTTTAAACCTAAATTAACTTACAGTATCTCATATTTAGGTCTTCTGATACCGCTCTGAGCATTGATATACCATACAGCTCAGGACAGCAGGCGAGTACATTCACTGATAGTTTTTATTGTCTTGATATTTGCTATATCCGATTCAGTCGTAGTGTCTTACTTGATTCTCAGACACGATAGTTCACGGACTAGTATTGTCGGATTCCTGTCATGAGATGTCATTCCTGGATTTCTTGGGATACTGGTACTTGCTTAGTCTTGATTCTCGTACTTGTATTGACGCAGATTCCTGAAGAGGACTTGCTCCCCTCTTTGGAAATCCCGCGTCATAACGTGCTATGTCCGGATCCGTATACTACTCGGGGAAATGGGGAATATTATAGATAGTGTGATCAATGCCCCCTTGAGTTACTCCTTGCACCATAGCTATACCCTCACCTCACGATGGGTATAGCCTGACCTGTGTTACTTCTCGCTCCATAGCTTACCATCCCGGCTGGGCCGAGTCCACGTACTTGTAGCCGATCGGCTGGAAGCCTGATGCTTGATCCATACCGATCACATTAGGCTATAATATTCGAGGCACATTTTATATTTACTTTTCCTGTCATATATCCTGTTCTGTTCTATATTCAGTACTTTCTCACCATGCATGATATACAGTTACTCACATGCTCTACATGCCTTTACATTGTACCTTGATTTGGAGACTAAGTTCTGCTCGGGAGGAGAGTTACAACCCCGGTCCTTGTTTGGTTTAAGGGTTGTAACTCGGCTTCCGAACGGTTCCCAAGTCTTCATACATCTTTGTCTTGTAGTTCATTATACTGTCTCTTATAGAACTTGTCAATTCACATGGAACTGCTGTTAGTGTTTGTACTTGCTCATTTTCCTGACAGGATACCGTTATGATATATTACAGATGATTCTGATGCGGACTGCTCGACCTATTATGGGCTCGAGTCAGATGGTGTAGCCTTAGATCGTGGCCTTATAGTGGAGCCACTAGATTTTGTACTTCCAGAGTAGTGTAGGTTAGCTAGGTTTGACTGGACTGCGATCCAGCTAGCTTATCAGACTGTAGTTCTATATTCTATTTTGATACTCTGTGATGTATATATCTGGACTTGTATTGGACTCTGCACTTATTTACTCTTCATCTATCATATGTCTTTCCTCTGAGCTATCTACCTTAGTTTTATTCTGTGATTGAGACTGTATTGATATGTCACCTCCATTCGGAGAGTATATACTGTACAGGTATATTTTAACTGTTAGTCGTAGGTATTTACAGACGTTATATACAGCATTCTACTGCCGATTCTGCGGCGTAAGCTGGACGTACCCACTTCTCGTGCCCCTAATTAGGGTGCGGGTCGTGACAGTAGGGGTGCACTCTTGAGAAGTAACATGACCTGACATGATAGTGGCCCGTCGTGGCACACTCTTGACGAGTAAACTTGACATAATAAACCTGACATGATAGTGGCCCGCCGTGGCGCACTCTTGACACGATAAACCTGACATGATATATCTTGATATGTTGTTGCGACGGTTAGCTTGACATGACAAGAATGAATGACCTGGACACCGTGGACGATTGTGCTTGTATAAATGAACCCGTCTTGTCTTGCATCATGTCTAGGACAGGAACCCCTGAGTACCACGGTCAGGGGTACCTACTGAATACAACTAAGGCTAATTACTATAATAATCCAGTAGTCATGAAGAGATTTCTCCAGCTACAGACAATCTCGTTATCTGGACGCCCCACTTGGGATATGTAGCCTGCCGTCGAGTAGGGTACAATTCCAGCACACTGTCATGTGTTGCACCCTCTAAGTCACTTAAGGGTACATGCATTTTCTGGACGATGTACCCACATAAACTCAACCCCTAATTGCGTCTGGATAGCCTAAATGGTCTGTAGGGCTTATGGTTGTTGGAATAATCTTATTACATCTTACTAGTAACTATGTCTGTGATAATCCTAGTTAGTTAAAGTATCAAACCGTACTTATTGCTTGGCCGTGAATGTTGGATGGAGTTCAATCAGTCTAGTCTTGTCCTGATCCTGCGCCAGATTGCTATATGACCAGATTGCTTGTGTTTATCTTATCGATAAATGGTGAGAAACCAAGTTCCGTTCAGATGAAGGGTTACAACTCCGGTCCTTGTTTGGTTTACGGGTTGTAACCTGGTTATCTGAATAGTCCCATGATTACCTCATCGTATATCATCCTGTCATGCCTTTCTATATATCCTGTCTTTTATTATATTATTATTCTTGTGCTAACTGCTGGTTTTAATTCCTAAGTGAAGTCTCCTTTGTGGCACTTGCTCTTTCTGGGACCTAATCCAGCTGGTTTTGTATGGCTAGATACCGGAGCAGCTCCAGAGGATCTACCGACTTTCCAGCCAGATGGTGACTACTAGACGGAATCCTGGCAACGAGTGGGTTTATTTTGGCTCTTTTCACTCTATTGTAAAAATATTCTTTTGAGGCATTTAGCCGGCGAGCATGTGTTAGCTCGTATTGCACCTTTATTTACTGTCTGCCTACGGGCTGTAACATGATTGACAAATCTTAGGGTTGATCATGTATGACTAAACTCTTGCTAGTCTTCACATTTTGTAATGACTAGCTTCATGATCAGCTGAATATGTAATGTTTGGGACGCCTTACTATATATTATATATTTGGTGATCTTATATCTTGTAACTTTACTTGCTTGCTTGAGATTGAGACAATAGGCTTGTTCATGACCATAAGAGACTAATGGCTTGTAGTTAAACCCTCATATATCTAGACAGCCGTGACCGTATGGTAAGATGGATTCCATTTCATTATACGTAGCTGGCTATGTTCGCCTTCGTTCTACAGTATTCTGGTTCTGGGGCGTTACATGGTTTAAGTGGTGGCCCATACAGGCCTTGTAAATTAAGATATGTGAAGGTTTACCGAATAGATGTCTCATTCAATACTCGTCCTTGATCTCCGATCATATCCTCTTAATCCTTAAATTTTTGACCTGATCACATGCTTGTATCGTTGATCTATCCTGGTCCTTCCTTATTGTTTTCTATGTCATCTTCTTCAGCGGCATTGTTCCTGGTCCTACCGATCGGCAAGGTGGAGCACCTTCCGTGGACCAGCAGCATCCCGGAGATCAAGCCCAGCATTCAGGAATAGCCTCCAGAGTCATGCCTATTGGAGGAGAGCCACCAGTTCAGCCTGTCCAGCCTGCAGAGCCTGATGATGGCACTTTGGTGGGTCTCATCAGGTCATTATTAGCTTTCCAGGATCGTCGAAGTGATGCCTTACACCAGGCAGTGACGGATGCTCTTAACAGAGGTGGTCATCCAGGTAACAGTACGACCAACAGTTTCAAGCGCTTGAACCCTCCATTCTTTGATGGCAGCGAAGATGCTATTGCTGCTGATGCATGGCTTCAGGATACAGAGGTGATTCTAGAAGCAGCCAGGACTCCAGAGAACGAGAAGGTGGCCGTGGTGCGCCTGCAGTTATTGGATCTTGCCCGCAGCTGGTGGGCGACACAGGCCGGGGGATTAGTGGCCCCTATTGCTTGGGCAGTATTCCGAGAGAGATTTCAGACCAAGTATTTTGATGTTGTAGCTCGGTACGATCTACAGACCAGGTTCACCAATTTGAAGTAGATGGGCAGGACGGTCGATGGGTATGCGGTCGAGTTTTTGAGACTTAGTCGGTTTGCTCCCACCTTGGTTGCAACCGAGTTCGATAGAGCCCAGCGTTTCCAGCAGGGGCTTCACCTGGAGATTTTGTTGGCCGTGGAGCAGTTTGAGCATCAGACTTTTGATGCGATATTGAGAGCAGCCAGAAGGCATGAGTATACCTCCTAGAGGATCGTAGATAGGACAGGAGGTCGGAAGCGATCTCTGTAACGCCCAAGTCCTAAAATACGTAGGACTAGGAACGTAGACATGCCAGCTGTATTCATACGAAGTACACTCCAATATATGGAAATCTCGTACGAATACATAAGCTGTAAAATGCAGTAGAACCATAACTAATCTCATCCACACAAAATAAATGAATAGAAGATCTCATATAATCAACTATGAAATTGTTATTTGGTACATGTAGTTGGGCGGAGACAAATCCACTACCAACTATGAAAGAAAATACGTAACAAAAGAAAGGTTTTGGCGAGCGAAGCGAAGACGATCCAAAATGCAATCATCTTCGAAGAAATAGAGCGGATCACGGCTAGAGCTAGAGCACCTGCAAAGGACAATAGCACACACCTAGAGAGACAACCAGGTCCAATATGCACCTACTGAACGAGCGTACCATCCCCCCAACCAAACAAGGACAGGAGATGGTAAACTAATTCACGATGACGTATCTTTCCATGCTAAAAAATCCAATATGGTATCCGTACCCCAACAAGGTTCAATACCTTCTCATCGAAGTAGTAAGTCACACCTACAACCAAACAAGGACAAGATGTGACGAACTAATCCGCGACAAGTTATTGTTCCAAGCCACGGTCAGATACAAGTACCCAAACCAAAAGTACTCGTACCTAACGGATAAGGTAGCCTACCGTTCTAAGTAAAATATAGTTAAAAACAATCCTTCCTATGCATGGGCCCTGGCTAAATAGGATCGGCGTAGTCCCCCTTGGGCACCAGAGGCCCCATCAGTAAGAGCATGACGTTCCGCAGAATCGTCAGTGGCCGTCTGTAATCTTGGGTAAGCTGACCCGCGTCTCCGACGGAGCTCACGGGTTACAAAAGGAAAAGTGCATCGAAGCCCATACGCTAAGGAATTGTCCTTCCCGCCCAATGCCTACTTTGTTGTATCCACAACAGTAACCTCTATAACCGCTAAGTCAAACTAAGCATGCAACCTTTATTAGTGGTTATTTCTATCGCACGGCTTGTACGTACTGGTGGCCAGCCAATCACGCACTTCCGTGTTCTACATACGACACACAACTTCGTGGTACAACGTGTCAAGGCCAATGAATGCAACACACAAGGTGGTCCCTTAAATCTAGGTTTAATGTGTAAGAAAAAATAATACATAGCAAGAATATAAATGAACAGTAAGTTCTAACAGGTTATGCCATGTATCACAGTTTATTTTGCATAAAGAAAATAATGACAGTGCATAAAATATGAGCTAAAATAAGTAAACAGCAAATGGCAAGGTGTCTTGCCTGGTAGTACGCCTGGTGTGCTGCGATAATCACGGTGGCATGAACTGCGACTTCGGTGCAACAACTATGCAAGTGGACCTCTGTTGACGGTACGGACAGTTCCATTGGGTCTAGGACGGTCAGAATAGTTAAGGTCGACATAGGGTAGTCTAGAATTGGTGAGGAATAGGAGATTTGGGATTGGTCATGGACATGGGGTTGATAATAGAAAATATTTTGAGAGAATAATACATATAATATCTTTAGGAAAGTATTTATAATATCGAAAAAATATTTTTGTTAGTTCAAAAATAGGTTAAGCTAATCTTTGAAAATATGAAAATCATTGTAAGGCACAAATCCAATTTGTGTCAAAACATAATTTGTAGGTTTAAAGATACAAATCATAAAATAATACTAATATATTTTATTCCAAGATAATTTTTGTTTTAACCATTTCTAGATAATATTTTAATATACTATTAGAGATATTTTAATGTACATGTAGTAATAACAATTAAAAATCTTACTACCAGTAAAATCATAATAAATAAATAAATAAAACTGTATTCCTTTATAGTTAGCTGTCACTAGTCCTTACATAAAATTAACAAAACAAAAATAATAATATTAATCTTATGGTGATAAAATGAAGTTTAAAAGGAATCACTCTCTTCAAAATAACAAGGGAAACCCCCAAAATAATAATAGTAATAATATAAAAAATACCCATGAATTGACTATTATCTAATAATAATAATGATGATAATAATAATAATAATTATAGTAATAACTGAGAAAAAATAATTAATAAACGAAAATAAAAATACCAGAACAGCAAACCCATTTCCCCCCATTAAGAAAGAGGAGCGAGAGAGGGTGAGGAAAAAAAGAAAAAAGAAATGAGTGAGAAAGAAAGGGATCGGGAGAGAGAGAAGATGATCGGAGAAGGGAAGAGAGTGGGGACGAGAGGTTGGAGAGAGGGGGTTTCGTGAGGCGGCGCGGATGGCGGAGGGAAGGAGCGGGGCGGCGGCGTTTGGAGCGGGGGTTAGATCGGAGGGGGTGAGCTCGGGAGAAGGTCGGCGGAGGCTGGTCCGGCGGGCGGCGCCGGAGCAAAGGGTTCGGGGCTAGGCTCGGCAAGGCGGAGGTTGGGCGCCAAGGCGGAGGAACGGGGAGATGGACGCGACACTGCGGTCGCGGCCGGCTAGGGCACGCCGGCGGCCGGAGGAGGCGCAGACGACCGGAGCTCGTCGGCGGGCTCGATGGATCTACCGCACATAATTGCTAGCGCTGGGCTCGAGGACGGGCGTGTAACGCCGGTGGTGCGCGAGCAACGCAGCGGAGGAGGCACACATGCCACGACGTCGGCTCGCTGGGTGTTCCAGCGGCCACACCACGGCGGAGGCGCTGGTCTTGGCGGCCGGCGAGGTATGTGTTATGGGTTTGTGGCGGTGGTCGCCGATCGCCAGGGGTTTTGGGGTTGATGATGGTGATTTCGGGTGGGGGCGGTGGTAACGCTGTGGTCGGGATAGGGGACGGCCAGTCGCAGAACGTCAGCCGCTGGAAGGGGCGGCGATGAATGGTGATGGTGACGCCGACGGTGGAGTCACGGTGGGACTGGCGAGGTGAAGGTGGGGGTTAAGCAGAGGAGATGGGACGGCCGGTCACGGTGGTGTCGAATGTGTTTTATGGCAGTGGTGGTGAAGGTTTGGCCGACCTGGGTGTTGGCACCTGGTGGAGGTGCTGGGTGATGAGGTTGGTGGTGGTATTGCTGTCCTGGCCTTGCCGAAGGGATATGGTCGGGGCGAGGTGATCGGGTGACGGTCTTGGGTGTTGTGTGCAGTCGAGTGGCGATAGAGATGGGCGGTTGGTTGGTTTGTCGGGGTCGGTGGGGATAGCAGGGGAGGTCGCTCGCCGGGACTGTGAGTGGCCGGGTGGCGTGGTGGCGGTGAATAGGGCCAGGAGGCAGGGAAACTATGGTTAGGGTTAGGGTTAGGATTAAGATTAGGAATTCATTGATGTCGGGGTGTGTCCGACACGAGGAAATTGTATGTGTAAACGATTGGAATAAGAATTTGGGTGGACACAGACACGATGCACGTAGATTTGTGGAGAATTATTGTGGATGAATAATAAATTGGAGGAGTACCTGCCTATTTATAGGATGTGGAAATTCTCAATTGGATAAGGATTAGGAGTAGTTAAAACCCAATTAGATAATTCATGTATTAATTTAAAATCAATCAAATTCAATCCAAATCCAAATCCAATTAAATCTAATTAAATTTTTTTTAGTTTAAAATCAAATGGGGATAAATTAAATTTCAAATATTTAACTATTTAAATAAATCCATAAATTCAAATCAAGATTTAAATCGCCATAATAATTCCGAAATATATTTTCCAAAAATACTATTATAATAATTTCGAAAATATATTATTATTTATAATTAAACTCAATAAATATTTACTAATTATATATGTATGTCCAAATGATATTTACATAAATATACTTTTCTAATATACCATTTTATAGAAAAAAATTTATTTATTATTATAACTATGTAAATAAAAGGCTTTATAAATAAAATAACAAATTTGGAATTTTAGAACGATAACTAAAATACTTATTATATATATTTTGAAACTATAAAAAAATAAGAAAAATGTTTTTCCTAAAAATATGTACGCTCGCACATATTCGCACTCGTCGAGGAATTACGAAAAATAAAATTTCGTGCGCGACGTAAAATACGACTACGCGACGTACAATACAAAATTTTAAATCAGTACCAAAATTTAAATAAAATAAAAAAATAGTAGAAATTTGGGGGTTTTACAATCTCACAGTCAGATGACCCAGTCTTCAGCACCAGCCCGGGCAGCTAGGGCTTTGACTATTGAAGTTCCCCAAAGGGCGGATTCGGTTATGTCGGTCCAGCATTTGACTCCGACGTCCCCTCAGCAACAGAAGCAGAAGCAGTCTTCCGCAATGGACTGCACTCATTGTGGAAAGCCAGGACACGTTGTTTCGGAGTGTCGCAGAGCACATAGATTGTGTTTGGCTTGTGGGGCACCGGATCACAAGATAGGATCCTGCCCGAATAGGGCCAGCTCATCGTCAGCGAACCTAACTAGTCCATCGGTTATGGGACCAGCTCCAGCACCAGTACAACAGCAGTACCAGCCTCCGAGGCCATTGCCGTCTCAGGCACAAGTTTTCCAGCAGCAGAGACCCCAGCAGTATGCCCAGGTCCAAGCTCAGATCAGAACCGGCAGAGAGGTTCCTAGCAGGATGTCTTCCCTCTTCCTCATGCCTTTAAATTCCTTGCTTGCATGATTGATTATTTGATTGATTGCTTAGTATAGCTTGTCCTTTTCTCTCTAGCCTATTAATTAAATTTCGAGGACAGAATTCTTTTAAGGTGGGTAGAGTTGTAATGCCTGTGGTCCGTATTACGTATCTTGGTATACGTGTACATATTTTATCTCGAGTTGCATGTCTCCTTGCTTGGTTCCGCTTGTTTGGTTTGGCTTGGCTTGACTTGGTTTTGTTTGGCTGGGTTTGGTTGGGTTTGGGTTAGCATGAACCCCACCTACCACCACCCTCCTCATTTATAGCCGCCCAACCCTCTCTCTCCTCATTAATTCTTCTCCATTTCTTCTTCTTCTCCACCATTACTTCTTCACCTACCAGGGAGTAGGGCTTAGGCAAGTGCAGCTTGCTTCATGGAGGAACTCAAGTTTTATTGTTCTATTCTCTTCTTCACAGCATTCTAAAACATTTTAGTACTTAGCATTTTTAATTTTCATGGCTCATTTTTTTTTGTAGATCTAAGTTTATTGTGTTTTCAGATTTTTTTGGATTTTGATCTATCTAACCTTGTTATTTTTAAGTTTTGATGGTTCCATGTTGTAGAAAATTTTGTTCTACCCCATTTTGACCTATGGAAGTTCAGATTTGGACATTGGATGAATGTTTTTTGAAGCTTGGAAGCCATGACTTGCATGGTTCTTCTTCTCGGAATAATAGAGAATAAGAACAGTTCCCTGCCGCATGATTCTTAGCCGCATGAGCCTAGCCACATAGCCTTTTATGTGGCAAGTTATCTTCCTGGCCGCATAGTCTTTGCTGCATGACCTGGCCGCATGGATTTGCTATTCCTGAGCCGCATGAACTCCCCCTGGCCGCATGACTATTTCCTGCCGCATAAGACCCCGTCTCCCGAGCCGCATGGACTCGATATCCTAGCCGCATGAACCATAACCCAGTCACATGGCCTTGTTTGGACTGAGCCGCATGGTCTTGCATGGACCGGACCGCATGAACCGCATTGGCCGAGTCGCATGAGACTTAACTCCCTGAGCCGCATAAGCCTGAACTTCTCTGGCCGCATAAGGCCCATTTCCTGGCCGCATAAGGACCCGAGTCCTTTCAGCCGCATGAGACCCAATTCTTCCCTGGCCGCATAGGCCAGTGATTCTCCTGTCGCATAAACCCAGCCGCATATGCCCCATTCATTTCCAGCCGCATGAGGCCCCCTATTTCCTGAGCCGCATGTGCTCTCTTTCGCTGGCCGCATAGGACCCAGTGGATCTCAGCCGCATGTACCCTGAACTTTCCTGAGCCGCATACACTCCCTCAATTCCTGGCCGCATATGCCCGAGCCGTATGGCTCTTCCATAGCTTGTGTTTTATGATTTAATTATTTTATTATACTCATGTCTTGTGATCCTCAGTGTACTTAGGCCTTGATTGAATGCTTGTACTATGTTATCCTGTACATGTACCATGAACACGACAGTGATCCGTAGGGGTGCACTCTTGACAAGTAACATGACCTGACATAATAGTGGCCCGTCGTAGCGCACTCCTGACGAGTAAACTTGACATGATAAACCTGACATGATAGTGGCCCGCCGTGGCGCACTTTTGACATGATAAACCTGACATGATATATCTCGATATGCTGTTGCGACGGCTAGCTTGACATGACAAGAATGAATGATCTGGACACCGTGGACGAATGTGCTTGTACAAATGAACCCGTCTTGTCTTGCATCATGTCTAGGACAGGGACCCCTGAGTACCACGGTCAGGGGTACCTACTGAATACAACTAAGGCTGATTACTAGAATAATCCAGTAGTCATGAAAAGATTTCCCCAGCTACAGGCAATCCCGTTATCTGGGCGCCCCACTTGGGATCTGTAACCTGTCGTCGAGTAGAGCATATTTCCAGTACACTGTCATGTGTTGCACCCTCTAAGTCACTTAAGGGTATATGCATTTTCTGGACAATGTACACACATGAACTCAAGCCCTAATTACGTCCGGATAGCCTGGATGGTCTGCAGGGCTTGTAGCTGTTAGAATAATCTTATTGCATCTTGCTAGTAACTAGGCATGTGATAACCCTAGTTAGTTAAAGTATCAAGTCGTACTTATTGCTTGGCCGTGAATGTTGGATGGAGTTCAATCAGTCTAGTCCTGTCATGATCCTGCGCCAGATTGCTACATGACCAGATTGCTTGTGTTTACCTTATCGATAAATAATGAGAAACCAAGTTCCATTCAGATGAAGGTTTACAACCCCGGTCCTTGTTTGGTTTACAGGTTGTAACCTGGTTATCTGAATAGTTCATGGTTACCTCATCGTATATCATCTTGTCATGTCTTTCCATATATCCTGTCTTCTATTATATTATTATTCTTGTGCTAATTGCTGGTTTTAGTTCCTAAGTGAAGCCTCCTTTGTGGTACTTGCTCTTTCTGGGACCTGACCCAGTTGATTTTGTATGGCCAGATACCGGAGCAGCTCAGAGGATCTACCGACTTTTCAGCCAGATGGTGACCACTAGACGGAATCCTGGCAACGAATGGATTTATTTTGGCTCTTCCCACTCTATTGTAAAAATATTATTTTGAGGCGTTTAGCCGGCGAGCATGTGTTAGCTCGTATTGCACCTTTATTTACTGTTTGTCTACGGACTGTAACATGATTGGCAAATCCTAGGGTTGATCATGTATGACTAAACTCTTGCTAGTCTTCACATTTTGTAATGACTAGATTCATGATCAGCTGAATATGTAATATTTGGGATGCCTTACTATTGTATATCTGGTGATCTTACATCTTGTAACTTTACTTGCTTGCTTGAGATTGAGACAATAGGCTTGTTCATGACCATAAGAGACTGATGGCTTGTAGTTAAACCCTCATATATCTAGACAGCCGTGACCGTATGGTATGATGGATTCTATTTCATTATACGTAGCTGGCTATGTTCGCCCCCGCTCTCCAGTATTCTGGTTCTGGGGTGTTATCGTATACAAGCGTAATCGAGAGTTTGATGTATGCTACTACTGTCACAAGGCCTGACATAGCTTTTGCTGTGGGAATGCTGAGTCGTTTCACGAGCAACCCAGGCATTGAACACTGGAAAGCTGCGAAACGGGTTATGAGATATCTCAAAAGACTCAGACATATGCACTGCACTATAGCGGAGATCCGCAGGTAGTGGAAGGCTTCAGTGATGTCATCTGGTGCTCAGAAGTAGAGAGCGAGAGGTCCACAGGTGGATACATTTTTACAATGGGTGGAGCTGCTATATCGTGGAAATCGAAGAAGTAGACTATGCTCTCGCGGTCATCCATGGAATCTGACTTCTTTGCACTTGATACCACAGCGAAGGAAGCAGAATGGCTTCGAAAGCTCATGTATGATCTTCCAGTAGTTGGAACACAAATATCGGGAATACTGAAATACTGCGACAACCAAGCGACTGCGACGGTGGCATCAAATGACCTCTTCAACGGAAAGAAGAGGACTGTGTGGTTGAAGCACAGGGCAGTACACGATCTCATCAAGAGGGGTGTTATTGCAGTGATTGATGTTCGGAGTCAGGAGAACCTGGTGGATCCGTTCACCAAGGACCTCAAGCGCCAGCTGGTCGATGACACGGTTTGTAAAATGGGCTTGAAGGCATTCTGATATTGTGTTACTACATTCCTACCATAAAGTTTTATGCTATTAGTTTAAAGAGAAATCTACTAGGCATCTAGCTTTTGGTTCAAGAGAGGACTATTAACCGGAAGAATATCAAGAACGGTGGGTACTTGTCCTCTGTGGCATGGAGAGGTTACGGACCTACAACCACTGTTGTCTACTGTTATTTTCTGCAGAAAATGTAATGCCCCGCTCCGTATGGCGCATTACGCTGAAGCATTGACTCAACGAGTTGCGTTGACCGAATACAATATATCGATGCAAATCGATACGAGAGTTACGTTGTCCCGAGCAACGCATCGAACTAAGTCGATGCGAAGAGTTGCCTTGTCTCAAAAGAATGCATCGAGTGAATCGATGTGAAGCGCCGCGTTGTCCCGAAGAATAAGTGAATTGAATCGGCTCAAAGATTCTAAGAAATTGAATCGACTAAGGCGCAAGTCCAAATCGATACAAGTATTGATTTTAGTTGGTTTTCTGTGCAGGCTATACATTTATGCAAAAATATTATAGGGCGACATTTCACCTATTTTGCGACGGGTCCGCGAAACCAAATCGTCGCCTTGCGACGGACTGGGACTTGGGCACGGTAAGCCAAATCGGACGTATAATTCAATAAAGCATGAAGTGCTCGAATGGCTAAGTCAAGAGAGTGGTCGTGCAATGAAGTTATGAAATCGAGCCGCATCGGCTCGACGAAACGACAAAGACGTATCGACTCAAGAAGGAAGAGTTGACTCTTTTTTTACTTCTTAATACGATAAGTCAAAATATATCATTGTATGCTAAGTTAACCTATCGATGCCATGGGCGTGGTCCGATCGGAAGATAAATCATAGTTTGTGTAGAACACTAAGTTAGTACAATCGAAATAAAACGTGCATCGAATGCACGAGTCGCTATGGAACATTGGATATCGTAAAGGCGAGCGCCTCGGTACGCAAGTCGTAAGAACATGGAATAACTGTATTCGGCGAGTGCCTTAGTGCATGAACCATACCGTACCTACGTGCACGAGTTAGAAGGCTAGAACATTGAAAGACAATAGGCGAGCGCCCTAGCGCGCAAGCTACGGACATTGAACACTAAGACATAGAACATGAAAATACGGTTGAAACGTGCCTACGTGCACGAGATCATAAAAGATGGCTTCGTTGATAAAGAATACAGTTGTGGCATGAATGTGGCAGAACTGTCGGATATGACATAATGCCTCGAAAGGTGTTCGGGACCTTCGGGCCGTTCGGTTGACGAACATTGAGTTGAGACATGATGCCATTGAATATTGAAACGAAGTATGAAACGTAAGAACATAGAAAGTTAACGGAAGAAATACGAGATGACAAAGTCTGAGTCTCGGACTCAAGACTATGCTTGGTTGTTTGAATAATAAGGGCGTTGCATGGTCGAATGGGATGGACTTGAGATTAAAATGTAATAATCTCCCGTGCACGGGTGTTCCCTCGAACGGTTAAATGTCGGAGCGCCCCGGAACCATTTGGCCTAGGAGGGTATGAATAATCTTTGATAGGCACACATCCTTAAGACGAGTAGCACTCGCTTATAGATGGAAAAAAGTCGCAAATGATGGTATGCAGCGGTAACGTTTCGGTTGTTTGGGATAGCAACCCAACCCGTGAAACCCCGGACTACCCAACCAAATTCGAGAAAAGAAGGAGAGAAAAGAAAGTAAGGAAACTCCTTTAGTCCATTCCGGCACAGATACGCCAAGACCTTCATATAGCTAAGGAACGATGGGTTAAAAGTGTAGGCACGTATGTGTCCAACACACATAGATCCCGCTTAGAGATGCACTTATAACATGACAGGGAAGGAATGTGGCGTATTCACCTTGCGTCGGTGCAAGGGCGAGTACGTCGACTTGGTAAGTCGCGCCACGAATCAAACACGAGATTGCTTGTCTGCTTTACCTATTCAATTCGAATAACATGCTTGCTTATGCTTTCAAATATGCCATAAAATCGACCCTAAGGAGAACATAGCAAGATCATAAGCTAAGTTGCATGATTCAACATAAATACTACAATGTCGGTTTATAAAGAAGATCTTTGCATCAGTACATGCGAAGACGAACGTACTGATTCCCCACCAGCTTCATGTAGGGTGCAGGGAATGGATTGCTCGTAGCGAAGCATCGCTTGAACGCGTTGAGGCTTGGAATGTCGAAGCGTATTGAAGCGTGCGATCGCATGGACGCTCGGACTTGCAACAGGATTGATGCGGCCGGGATATAGAAGGCATGATGTATGGAACGGTAAAATCCTTTGTGGGCAAGAGAGAACCTGAGTGTTGTAGCCAATCTGGCATATATTGTTAGGCTATCGAAAGCCTTTGTAATCTCATTTCGAATATCAATAAAGAGAAATATTTTGTATACTATGTTTTCCTTTCGTTGTTAATATCGAATCAAAAGATAACCATTTGAGAACTTGTCATCTTGCCTAGCATGAGCGCAACTCCAGGCTCGTGCGGCATCACGCCCCCTGCGAGGACGATGATTCGGGTGATTCTGGGTCGGGGCGTGACAGAAAACGGATCCTGTGGAAAGGTTGGCTTAAATGCCTTAATGAGTTCTCAGGCAGAGTGAATGCCTGGAGTGCTTTACAAGAAGCACGATAGTGCAGCACTACAAGGAGTGTAACTCCATGCTATAGTGGGGTGGCTCCACCATGAGGTTCCCGGTTAGGGGTAATATCTCGGCTTTGTGAGCCAAGTCACAACGGAGTAGCACCGCAAATAGGCAGGTAGCCTAATGCTGTATGATAATCGTAATAAAGAGAGGTAGACAACACTATAAAGAGGACGATGTCCTCATGTTACAGTGGCATGACACCACGAAGAGGTACCATGTAGGGTAAAGCCTCGGCTTCGCGAGCCATGTCATAGCGGCGTAACACCGCACGGAAGCGCAAGGCTTCCTGCTGGGTAGTTTGGCACTACAAAGAGGCTTGTGACCTCATGCTACAGTAGTATGACACTACGATGAGGTACCCAGGTAGGGTAAAGCCTCGGCTTTAAGCCATGTCATAGCAGCGTAGCACCGCAAAGAAGCGCAATGCTTCATGCTATGACTCTTTATAAAGAAATCACCTATGGTGTATGGACATAGATATCAGGCCGTCTCTTGAGGGTAAACTTGTAGACGCCCAAAAATTATACACTGAAATTAGGCTGGCACAAGGCCTTTAATGTGCAGCCAGAAGCACAGTTGATGTCATTATGTGAGTAGTAAAAATTGTAGTTATTGTGCAGAATTCAAGATTAGTCCATTCTTGTATCATGCTGTTATTTAACCTATGCGGAAAGATTCAAGTCGTAGCGACATCTCTCCTAATGCATGATGGACAGTCACTGTGGGGAACGCTCAACCTATATATTGAGATATGTGGGGAATTGTTGGTATTTTTGCCTTTGGACTATGAAAGATAGTCCCACATCGGCTACACCAAATGATGAGTATCTCAATATAATGCATTGCTTGTGTTGAGGTGTGCACATGAGGTGTAGTAGGGCACAAGTGTGTGCCATGTGGGAGTATTTTCCTAGAAGGAAAAAAAATTATTTCCAAAGAAGTAAGTTGATTTTTGTTGTGCGAACTCGGACTCGGACACGGACTCCAGGATCTCTCGTGCATTCACGGGAGTGTTCGGGGGGTAGGCATGGACTGGCACATTTCTATGCTGATTGTGGGATGATCTAAAATATCAAACTCTATTTTTGAGTATTGGTATTTTAGTCCCACATCGGATAGGAGAAGAGGTGAAGTCTCACTCCACTCTATAAATAGAGCCCCTTTGCCTCCTTTAGAAGATGTACCAAGAAGAGAGTTAAGGGAGTCCGTAAAGTCCAGGAAGTCCGTTCAAGTCTCAAATTTTGACTTACGAGCATTCCAGAAGTTCTTCGTGAACTTGCTGGTTCCTGGAAGCAGATCGTGGTGGGGCGAATCTTGCTTTGAGCAACGGTGATCTTAATCACCCCAACAAGAACCTTTCCTCTTCTTCTTTCTTCTTTCTTCTCCTTCATCTGAGTTGTAACTCAGTTCTGTCCGTCTGCAACTGCGATTGCAAGGAAGAACGTGAGATTTATTTTCTGAAGTCAGTTCTGTCCGTCAGCAACTGCGATTGCGAGGAAGAACGTGATATTTACTTTCTGATTATTGTTGCTTTTGTAATCAGATTCATATTATTGTTCCTCTTGGATCTCGAGAATAATCAGAAGGTGAACGTTTGTTGAACCTCTGATCTCGACATCGAGTCTACCATCTTTGATCAATCCCCGGGACTTAACACAAAACATAGCCACCAATTTATTTATTTATTTTTCTTATAATTTTCAATGATGAGTAATAAGAGAAAGTGAGAAGAGATGGCATACTTAGACGACAGCAGGTTGAAAGTAATTAGGAAGACGGAGTAGCAGTTTGAAAGCAAAAAAAATAGAGAAGATGTCACGATACTTTATATGTCAAATAAGAAATATTTATGACTTTTTAAACAATGTGTTCACTTCTTTTTTTGTTAACTCTTCGATTTGAGGAATTAAAAAAATAAAAATAATAAAGTTAAACAAACCCTCACACTTAACCCTCAAAAACTTTTTCTTGCAAACTCTCGTACTAAAACCATGCAAAAAAAAATATCCTCACTTAAACTTTCTTTACCTCAATCCAAGTAGACCCCTAAGGCCATGTTTAGTTCACGAATTTAAGGAATCATGAATTGAATTTTTTTGGATAGTCACAAACTTGAGAAGTATGGAGAAAATAGTTCTTTCTCAGAACCTATGTGATTTTTTTTAGGGATATTTTGCAAAACCTCCCCTAAATAATGGACTAATTTGCGAAATACCCCCTAAAGATCTCGAATTGGTAAAACCCCCTTTCCGTCAAGACGCTGTTTGATTTTGGGTGACGTGGCAATCCGTGTGTGTTATTAAGTAAGAAAATAAAAGTTAGACGAAAATACCCCTGCGTACGTGGCAGGGGTCCTCCAACGGTCTTCTCTCTCTCTCTCTCTCTAACGGTCATCTTCTTCCTTTGCTGAACCTATTTATACCGATCATCTTCTTCCTCTCTCCAACCTATTTATACCGATCATCCTCCTCCTCTTTCACTTGATCCTCTTCCAGCGTGCAACTTGTCTACCGAAGATCAGGTTCCTACAAGCATGGGGGTGCTCCTTCATCTATAGAGAAAGAGGTAATTTCTGCCATTAAAGGAGAAAACACAAATTATTATATTTACAGTAAGGAGGAAACACAAATTATTATATTTACAGTTAGAAGGAAACACTAATTTTTAATTTCTAACATTTAGTGGCATGGAACCTGGTGCTTCTCAAACAAGAGGTAGAGGCCCAAATGCTGCTAGAAGAGGAGTTAATGTGCCTCCTTATACAGGGGTGGGTGCAGCTGGAAGAGCAGCAACAGCAGCAAACTTTCATAGCATGTATGGATTTAAAGCTGATGGCATGAGGGAAGCAACAAGACCCCAATCCCAGATCTTCAGGCCACCTAGATGGAGGCCTTAACTGCAGTTGTACTTGGTTTTTTTTGTTGTGGACATTTTGTACAGAGGTTATTCTCTGCTTTAAGTATTTTGTGCAGTGATAGCATGTAAAAGTTTGTCTTTTAACTGCAGCTGATAGCATGTATTTTTGGGTTGTGGACATTTAGATACTCTGGAAAGTTTGTCTTCTGTAAGGATTCTATGTTTACATACTATGGACATGAAAGAGAAGTCTTGCAGTTTGTCTTTTGTAATGATACTATGTTTGGTGCATGTATTTTTCGACAGTTTATGGATGACGGCTGATTACCTAGAGTGTATGTCTAGAAACTGTGGACATGAAAGAGAAGACTGCAGCTGATAGTTGATAGCATGTTTATATATAACAAATGTCTATTTTACATTGATCTTCTTTTCATTTGGTCTAACTTCAGTGAACCTTGAAACTGACCACACAATTCACCAATCTCTTCAGGACAATCTTTGGCCCAATGTACACGACTACCACACTTAGCACACCCCTTTGCTGAATGTTGTCTTGGTGGTGGCAACTTCACAGCTTCATCTAACCACTGGAATTCAGCACAATTGAAGTGTTGACATCTCAAAAATCTTCTGTGCGGATTAGCTCGAGTGTTTCCTTCCCAACTCTTCTTATCCCGTCATATCTTCGGCATTTTGAGTACATAAATGGGCACCCTATTGCTGAATGTGTCGACTGGCAACAAATTTGGCATTTAATCTGATCACTTTCATCAATCTCATCACTTTCATCACTCGATTTCTGCAAATTTAGAAATTAAAAATTAGTGTTTCCTCCTAACTGTAAATATAATAATTTGTGTTTCCTCCTTACTGTAAATATAATAATTTGTGTTTCCTCCTTTAATGGCAGAAATTACCTCTTTCTCTATAGATGAAGGAGCACCCCCCATGCTTGTAGGAACCTGATCTTCGGTAGACAAGTTGCACGCTGGAAGAGGATCAAGTGAAAGAGGAGGAGGATGATCGGTATAAATAGGTTGGAGAGAGGAAGAAGATGATCGGTATAAATAGGTTCAGCAAAGGAAGAAGATGACCGTTAGAGAGAGAGAGAGAAGACCGTTGGAGGACCCCTGCCACGTACGCAGGGGTATTTTCGTCTAACTTTTATTTTTTTACTTAATAACACACACGGATTGCCACGTCACCCAAAATCAAACAGCGTCTTGACGGAAAGGGGGTTTTACCAATTCGAGATCTTTAGGGGGTATTTCGCAAATTAGTCCATTATTTAGGGGAGGTTTTACAAAATATTCCTTTTTTTTAGCATTTACTACTGAAATTTAGAACAATGATACCACTACTCAAATATGTTATTGCTTGTTTTACATATTACTTTTGAATTTTTATGATGTCATTTTATTTTAAAATACAAAAATATTATTGGAACATTGATATTCTTTTTTTTTTCTTTTCTTTTCTACCCCCAACCAAACACAAAGGAAATCAAATGGTTTTTCTTGAACGCTTTTCTTGTTTTACTAAATATAGTAAGTGACTGTCTGGCAAGTGTGAAGTGGGGAAAAATTTCCACTCCATTCACAAATTTGACAAAATTTCTTAAGTCCCCTTGGTTGGTAAGGGGTTGGAATGGATGAGAAAGTTAAGAAATCAATGAATTGCAGTTCATGTTTCCTCCCAAATGAGCCATTTCTACATCCTCCTTCTCCCTCGTGGAAGAGGAAAGATAAATTTGTCTTCTTTTTTTTCTAAGAATTTTTTTATTATAATATACTTTTTTATTTTAATATTCCTCCGCTTACCATTTATCAAATAGGTCGAACTAAAGAAGAATTCTATTTTCTCATTCCCATAAAAAAAAGACAAGAATTATTTTTTCCTTTAGCGAGCTAAACGAGGCCGAAGAACAATTGGACTAAGCATAGCTAGCTGGGAGTTCTCTTGTTAATTGATTTTATTATAAGCATGAAGCGAAGTTGTTAATTCTATTTTCTTATAAGCATGAAGTAAAGTTGTTAATTAATTTTATTTATTCACAAGATCATATCATAGCTAGCTGGGAGTCTCTTCTTGTTGTTTTTCCATCGACATCAACGAAGGAATTTAACAAGGTTGATTCTTCGACATGTGAGGTTAACCACCATTTGTAATCTTTAATTAATTGTTCATTTTCAAATTGGTAGTGTGCCAAATTATTCTAGGTATATATAGCTTTTCCAAGAATAAAGTGACGATGATTGTAAAGCAAAATGGAGCACTCATCGTTAACCTAAGCTTCATCGTCTCTTTTCATTGTCAAAGGCCAAAGGAGGAGAAATTTAAACATATTCTTGTTGTACCTCATTTGGATTCTTTGATATATATATATATATATATATATATATATATATATATATATATATATATAAAATGTTTTCTTTGTTACCATCTGAGGTTGGATGTACTCACATTACCCTCTTTTCTAATAAAGGTAACGGTTTCCTAAAATATATATATATATATATATATATATATATATATATATATATATATATATATATATATATATAAAAAAAAATATATATATATATATATATATATATATATATATATATATATATATATATATGGAAATTGTTGAGAAACCCAATTTCGGGGTTGGGTTGTATGAAAAACCCACCCGCAGGATGGATTTTATGAAATGCCCAGAATTATATAATTCCACGTCAAATATTCAAAGATTCCCTTTAGATACTCTTTATTTACAAAATTAATACCATAACTACCCCTCCGCACAAACTCAGATCTGGATTGCGATTCTCTTCTTCTTCTTCTTCTTCTTCTTCTTCTTCTTCTTCTTCACGAGAGATCTGAACTCCATTGCTCTCATCTTCAGCAGAGATCGCAAAGATCGTTCGTAGTTCACCATACTTTTTTTTCAGTCGAACTCCGATCATCGCTCTTCTTCTTCTTCTTCTTCTTCTTCTTCTTCTTCTTCTCCGACAATTAGGTCAATTATGAAGAGAAGATCTTCTTCTTTTCCATAAGAGTTAGCATCGTTTTGAAAGAAGAACGAAAACTCTTGAATCTTTATTCAAGTCAAATTTCTTTCCACAAAACAAAAAACAAAAAAATTAGGTTTCTGTCAACTGTTCTCCGTCGATATCACACGAAGAATAGTCATTCTCCTGCATTTTTAACAAGGAGAATGTCATTCTTCGTGTTGAATGGCATTCTCCGTGTTTCTAACACGGAGAATGGTCATTCTCCTGTGTTTTAACATTTGAATGACCATTCTCCGTGTCATTTAACACGGAGAATGTCATTCTCCGTGTTATTTAGCACGAAGAATGACCATTCTCCGTGTAATTTAGAAACGGAGAATGTCATTCTCCGTACTAAATTACACGGAGAATGGTCATTCTCCTACATTTTAACACTGGGAATAACCATTCTCCGTGTAAATTAACACGGAGAATGTCATTCTCCATTTTAATTAAGACGGAGAATGTCATTCTCCGTTTTATTTAACACGGAGAATGACATTCACCGTGTTAATTTACACGGAGAATGGCATTCTCTGTGTTTCTAACACGGAGAATGGCCATTCTCCGTGTAATTTAGAAACGGAGAATGCCATTCTCCGTACTAAATTACACGAAGAATAGTCATTCTCCTACGTTTTAACACTGGGAATAACCATTCTCCGTGTAAATTAACACGAAGAATGTCATTCTCCGTTTTAATTAAGACGGAGAATGTCATTCTCTGTTTTATTTAACACGGAGAATGACATTCTCCGTGTTAATTTACACGAAGAATGGCATTCTCCGTGTTTCTAACACGGAGAATGGCCATTCTCCTGCGTTTTAACACTGTAATGACCATTTTCCGTGCTAAATTATACGAAGAATGGCCATTCTCCGTTTTATTTAACACGGAGAATGGCATTCTCCGTGTTTCTAACACGGAGAATGGCCATTCTCCTGCGTTTTAACACTGTAATGACCATTCTCCGTGCTAAATTACACGGAGAATGGTCATTCTCCGTGTAAATTAAGACGAAGAATGGCCATTCTCCGTTTTATTTAACACGGAGAATGTCATTCTCCGTGTTAATTTACACGGAGAATGGCATTCTCCGTGTTTCTAACACAGAGAATGACTATTCTTCGTATAAATTAAGAAGGAGAATGACATTCTCCGTGTTACCGTGTTACTACACGGAGAATGGCCACCCTCATGCGAAATTAACATTTTTCGTGTTCTAACACGGAGAATGACCATTCTCCTGCATTTTATGGTCAGTTGAAACTTTGAAGGGCCATAACTTTTGACTGGGAGGTCGAAACGAGGCCCGATTTGTCCCAAAATGAGCGTATCTTCGAGGAGCCTGAAAGTAACAATTTTTTTGTTAGACGGCCTTTCAAAATTTTAGAATCGCAAAAAAATGATGTTTGGACCTCCGTTTTAGCACTTTTGTCGTTTGTCTCGGTCTTTCCGAAATTTTTCGACGAGTTTTTGAAGATTTTTGAGGAGAAAACCTAGATTCGAAAGTGAGCAGCGTATGGAAGAAGATGAAGTATCGAAACATTTTTTTAAGAGTAGTTTCGTGGGTGTTTTCAATAAATTAGAATGAAGGGCACACTACTAAAATAACCCCTTTTAGCGACGTCAGAAGACGTCGCTAAATAAGGTAAATCCGTCGCTAAAAGCTATTTGCGACGTATTTAGCAACGAAAATTGGATGTCGCGTATAGGCATGTCGCAGATGACAATTTCGTCGCAGAACGTCGCTTTTTGCGACATCACGTTTAGTGTCGCTAGACGTCGCAAAATGTGCGACAGATAGCGACGTAAGCTTACGTCGCCAAAATAGCGACTTAGAGCGACCACTTTGCAACGCGGTAAACTTTATATATGATGACATGGCATGGCAGCCACGTGGGCACTTTAGCGACGCCTAGCGACAAATTTAGCGACGTCTGCTCTCAGGTTGTCATATCCCACGTCAGCAGTTTAGCGACTTCTAGCGACGTTACGTCACTATTTAGCGACGTATAGCGACGTGTACATACCGTCGCTGTATGTCTATACGTCGCAGATATTATAAAAAAAATTTAAAAAAATATAATTGGTATTTTTGTTATGCTGTGTGTCTGTGTTTACAGTGTGTGTGAAGTGCAGTGTTCGAACCATCGACAGTTTCGCTTACTGTTCTATGTTTTATCTTGGATAGAAAGAGCAACAGTGCAGGGTGCACTTCTCAGAGCTTCCTCTTCACGTCCTTCAGCTTCTCGGGAACCTTTACGACGTCTGGAGAAAGTGAATGACGTGAAAATGAAGCTCTCAGAAGTACACCCTGAACTGTTGCTCTTTCTATCCAAGATAAAACATACAACAGTAATCGAAACTGTCGATAGTTTCCAATACTGTATTTCACATTCACTGTAAACATAGACACACATCATCACAAAAATACACATTATATTTTTTAAAATTTCGGCAGCACCTCCTTTGTATATCAGATCATCGCTTATAACCCAGCGTAGGTATATTTGTCATCCCCGTCACAGATATCACAAAGTAAATATCACAATAAAAATAGGAGGCAGTGCAAAGTAAATATCACAGACACACATTCTCACAAACATCCAATAGAGTCAAATAAAAATGGAAGATGATAAAAGTCTCCCACCAAGTGTACGAACAAAAGTGTACCAATAAACAATTTGCCCATAGGGCCAATACATACAAGTCATAAAAAAATCAATAAAATCACTGCGCCGCGCATCTGGGATAGAATGTAGTCATATTGCTCCTGGGTGAGCTTCATCGTAGGGGCAGTAGGAGGCAGTGCAATGTCTGGAGTCGGCACCGTCGATGGACCGGGAGGACGTATCTGCTCCAGCTCTCGAAGTCGCTCACCATAAACAGCAAGGGTACTCACCACCCTCTCAGTATTCGCCTCAAGCGAAGCCGAAACCTGAGTGAGTGAGGCAGACATGCTCCTCTGTGATCCCTCCAGCTCGACCTGTCTACGCTCTGTGCGCTGCGTAGACTCGGTGAGCATGTGCAAGCTGGCAGCTGTAGCCTGATGCAGACTCATCAGCTCATGTATATTGCACTCGACCGTATCAAATCGTCCGGTGACGATCGGAGGGTCGGATCGTCGCTCGACCGCATCAGAAATCTGCTGCTGCAACTCGCGACGCAGCTCCTCGATCTGGCGACGAATATCCTCAGCTCGTGACGACGCCTGCGAAGCCGGAGACTGCGCACTGACAGAGGGGGCTCGGGATGACTCCGAAGCCAAATACGCGTCGTAGGATCCCGTACCGTAGTACGTACCCTTCTGAAGACCGCCAACGGCGGTCATCTAGAGCTCGTCCGACGATGGAGCTGTAGGCGGCTGGAAGGAACTACCAGCCCCTCCCTCTGCTGGCGCACTAGCAGCAGCAGCCGCCTCCTCCTGTAGCCGAACAAACTCGGCCTAGAACAATGTTTGCTAACGTATAAGTGTTGCTAAAGTCTATATTGATATCTATTTTCCTGTTTTCTAAATTATAGTAAATTAATATAAAGAATAGAACGTACATATGCCTGCGTCGTCCTCTCGTCAATGAACTCCCCAGCTCTCCGATGGGTGACCAGGAAGACGGTCACCATGTTCGGGTCCTCACACTTTTTTACCTGTTAAAATATATTATCTATTATTAGTATTAAACATTCTATCGAACTATATATAAATTAATGTCCGTCATAGGAAACGTACCAGACGACGAAAATGCTCCGTCATCGGAATGGAGCCACCACACCACTTACCGGCGCTCGACCGCGCCACCTTGGCCTTGTCAGACCGCTCCTGGTACTTGGGCTCGCTGAATCTAGCATTCATCGCAGCCCACTGCTCTGGCGTGATCCAACCATGGATCGGCTATCCGGAGCGATCACGACACTTCTGGTCGTGGATCTCATCACGGATGAGCTTGGCTGCGACGGCAGAAAATTGGCCCTCGATCCTCGTCGCCCGGTGTGGTGGATAGAAATAGGTCCTCTACAAGAAGCAAAATACAAAAGTTGTATAATATACACAAATGATTATTAAAATTTAAAAATAAACAAATTTTTTACCTTGAAGTGGGCGAACCAAAAGGCCTTCCTATCTGCGGGAGCATCTGAGTA
Source organism: Iris pallida (assembly GCA_029216955.1). Classification (NCBI taxonomy): domain Eukaryota; kingdom Viridiplantae; phylum Streptophyta; class Magnoliopsida; order Asparagales; family Iridaceae; genus Iris; species Iris pallida. The sequence continues at coordinate 11,757,567 of JANAVB010035219.1, forward strand.
GTTAATCCAAGGCCCACCATAGTTCTGCCTCAGAAATACCCCCAGCTGTCTCTGTACTGTAGAAGGCCGATACCTATACAATAATAATTCTCATGAATATATATGTACATATAATCATTTGAGAATATATATTAACTAATTAACTTACTTCATAGGCCCGTCCGTCCAAATCTCCATACGCGTCTCGCCCGGGGGAGCGCATGGAGGGTCGCTCTCACCTCCTGCCTGGACAGGATCAGTCTGATCGTCGTCCTCCATATGCTCGGCGTCGGCTCCCCCCATAGAGCCGTCGACAGGAGGAATGCTGGACGGGGGATCAGGGATGCTGGACGCGGGAGGAATGCTGGACGGGGGATCAGAAAGGCTAGACGACGAGGGAGGAGTCGCCAACCTACTAGAACTGCCCTGTCCCGGTAATGGACCGGGAACAGAATGGTACAATGGCATACTCGGAGATGAGGATGAGGGTACAGAATCTCCATCTCCAGCCCGAGGCTGACGGGACTGCCTAATATAAAATCCTCTGCGTCGTCCTCTTGGTCTAGTCATACCTGATAATAACATATGACAATAAAACAAAAAACATATTTATATGATAGACATCACAAATTTTTGAAAAATATCATAGTCACAGATAAAAGTGTCAATAAAGTGTCACTGAAGTGTCACAGATTTATATGATAGAAGTGTCACTAAAGTGTCAAATATGATGATAAAACAAACGTACATATTTAATCCTCTTCTGAAAATTCATCTAGTTCGTTTAGCTCATCTACTTCTTCTTCTTCTTCTTCTTCTTCTTCTTCTTCTTCTTCTTCTTCTTCTTCTTCTTCTTCTTCCTCTACATCTTCACTTTCATCTGCATCTTCCTCTTCAGATAATTCTACTTCTTCTACACAATTAGATGTGTAATGAGGAACTTCCGTCGTGTCCACTTCTATAATATTTGTTACAAGAGGTAGTTCATCCTCTTGATAAGCTATATCGTCAACCTCAAAGGTATTTCTAGCTTTGGTCTTGCATACTGCCCACCAGTCCGACCTTGTTGTTTCCCGTTTAGGATAACTTGTGAAGTACACGAGCTGAGCCTGACTTGATAGGACAAATGGTTCATAGGCTTGATATCGACGCCGATAGTTTATATCAACAAGACCGTGCTTGTCTACTTTCCAACCTTGACCTTCAATCGGATCGAACCAATCACACCTGAATAACACAATCTTAGCAGGCTCTATTCTATAACTATATGTCAGCTCCACGATCTCTCGTAGCACGTCATAGAAATCGCTGTCCGCATCAACATCTTTGTAGTTCGAATATCTGATACACAAACAGCTGTTTTTGGTGGAGTCGAGATCCACAAAGTTGTCTCTGATCGGACAAGTTGTTGACTTGAACCTAAACCCATTAACACAGTAGCTTGGCCATATTTTTGCAGCATAAATTGGTCCCTTGGCTAGCGTTCTAATAGACTCATTTTTAAGTCTTGCGTATGGACGATCGACCTAAATACCACGAAAGAAGCAATTAAGCTCATTCTCAATCAAGTGCATATACAGAAAGGTAATTACAGAGTTCTCAAGTCTTACATATGCACTCAACCATGATGGAAAATAATGCCTCATTTCTTGTTCTAGTTCTTCTTCTGTTATGTGTGGCCTACCTGACCTCACATCATCATTAAATATGCTAAAAACAACATCGTGCAATTAATATAATAGTATAATAATCAACACTATTAAAATAATATAGACGTATTAATTACTTACCCCTCTAGTTTCTCTACTTCCTTCTCGTCGCAGTTGAGTAATACATACACCTGAGCAGCCCTTAGCTCATCATCGTTCAGATATCTCTTCTTCATTTTACCCGATGGCTTTCCTGGAGCATTGAATACCTTCAGTATTGTATCATTACTTTCATGATCTCCGTCGTTGTTTTGAAAGCTCTCGTTCTATTAGTTGAAACATGAGGCTTGAAATACATCGAACAAAAGTTTGTAATCTCTTTGAGAACATAGGCTTCACAAATAGAACCCTCGACCCGTGCCTTATTTTTCACCTTTCTTTTTAGGTGATTCAAATGTCGCTCGAACGGGTACATCCATCGATATTCGATGGGTCCACCCAACACGTGCCTCATAGGATAGATGAATCGGCAAATGCTCCATAGAGTCGAAGAATCCAGGAGGAAACACCCTCTTTAGCTTGCATAGTGTTACCTTAATGTCCTTCTCTTGCTTTTCTAGACGATCAATGAGCAATTTCTTAGAACAAAGATCCCTGAAGAATATGCTAAGCTCCGTCAATGGATCCCAAACTGTCTGCGGTAAGAATTCTCGAAATGTAATCGGAATTAACCTCTCCATGAATACGTGACAGTCGTGGCTCTTCATACCCGTCAATTTGTTTTCCTTCGGATCGACACATCTTCTCAGATTTGACACATATCCGTCTGGAAATTTTAGGCCCTGGATCCACCGACAAAGTCTCACTTTATCCTCCTTGTCCAGCAAAAAAATTGACTTCGGCAGGAACTGTTTTCCATTCTGCTTTATCAAATACAATGCAGGACGTTTGCATATTTTTTCTAAGTCCAACCTGGCCTTGGAATTGTCTTACGTTTTTCCTTTTACGTCCATCACAGTATTAATTATGTTATCAAACACATTCTTCTCAATATGCATGACATCAAGATTATGTCTGATCAGATTGGTACTCCAGTATGGCAGATCCCAGAATATGCTCCTCTTTGTCCAGTTATGATCTCTACCAAATCTATCGTACTTGTACCCAGCTGTAGGATCTTCGATAGCACTTGGAAAATCTCTAACCTCCTCCTATATCGTGGCTCCGCACCACCTTGGCGGTGGATCACCCTTCTCTACAATGCCGGCACGGAATGCATTCCTGTTCCTTCTGAACGGATGATCTTTTGGCAGAAATTGCCGATGACAATCAAAGAAGCACAGTTTTTCTCCATGTTTCAAGCGAAAAGCCTTACTACGGTCCATGCAATACGGACATGAGAGACGGCTATGAGTGCTCCATCCAGATAACATTCCATAGGCCGAAAAGTCGTTGATGGTCCACATAAGGGTTGCCTTCATCTGAAAATTCTGCTTCCTGGAAACATCGTACGTGTTAGCGCCTACTTCCCATAACTGATTCAACTCATCTATCAAAGGCTGTAAGTACACATCAATATTTCTCTTGGGATTGTTCGGACCAGGAATTATATCGGTTAGAAACATGTACTGAGTCTTCATGCACATCCAAGGCGGTAGGTTATACGGAGGGACAATCACATGCCAGTACGAATACTGGGATCTCAAAAGACCAAAAGGAGTAAAACCGTCAGAAGATAGCCCCAACCTGACATTATGCGGATCTGAAGCAAAATCAGGATACACTCGATCAAAGTGCTTCCACGCTTCTCTATCGGATGGGTGATCCAACACTCCTTCAATCTGTTCTCGTATGTGCCAACTCATATTTTCGGCCGTCTCTTTCACCATAAATAATCTTTGCAACCGCGGCGTTAAAGGCAAGTAGTGCATTGAATCGGTCGGTCTTCTTGCACCGGTAGACCTTCCTGTACTAGTTGTCTTATAGCGATCAGCACCACAAAATCTGCACACATCTGCGTCCTTGTCGTCTTTGTAGTACAGCATGCACCCATTGCGACAAGAATCAATTTTCTCCTATCCCATCCAGAGCGATCTCACCATCCTCTTAGACCGGTAGAAGTCTTTAGGCAACTTAGCACCCGCCGGCAAGATCTCTATAATCAACTCCAACACTCGGTTGTAACATTCTTGCGACATGTTAAAATCTGACTTAATGCTCAACAGTCTTGTAACCACCTCCAACGGTGAATGATCCTCACAACCAGGATACAATGGAGTCCTTGCATTCTCCAACAACTCCATGAACTGTGCAGCATCGGCGTTCGGTGCCTCCTCAGGTGCATCATGAACGAAACTAGGTCCCGCAGCGTCGAAAACCATGTTCACGCACCCGTCGTCGTATGCATGATTATCTGAAACAAAATTAGGTCCCGCATGCATATACGGCTCAACATAAGGCTCCGGTTCTGATGCTAAAGACACAAGTTCTCCGTGTACGGTCCACTGATAGTAATTAGGCGTGAAACCCCTCGAGTACAAATGATATGTCACTTCCACTTCTGGATAATATTTCACGTTATGACATTTCACACACGGACACTTAATTTTGGTGCCGTCCATGTACTGAGGGAACGCCTTAGCAAAATGCAGGAACTGCTCTACTCCCGCTATGTATTCATCCCGCACACCACACATATCATCAGGACGACGATTGTACATCCATGAACGATTCCGCAAGTAGTAATTCATATCCATTTGGAAATAATTCTGCAAAGATGGACACACATTATCCAACAGGCACAAATTCGTATATTATGTCTTATTATGGGACACACATTAGTAGCAGACAGTTACTAATAACAATGATATGCAATCTAGGTCAAACTAGGTTGTACTAAGTCAAACAAAGTCAAACAAGGTCAAGCTAAGTCAAACAAAGTCAAACAAGATCAAACTAGGTCAAGGGTTGACCTACAGTTGACTTTGTCAACTCTTAGTCCAATCTAGGTCAGATGTTGACTCTACTTTGACTTTCAGTCAAAATAGTCAAACTTGGTCAAATAAGGTCAAATCTAAGTCAAATATCATATTTCTAGTCATTACCTACCAAGGTACCCTTTACCTTATCGCTATTGGTATCCCAATACCAATACCTTAAGTTGGTACCCTTTACCTTATCGCTGTCACGACCCGCACCCTGTATAGGGGCATGAGAAGTGGTTACGTCCAGCCTACGCCGCAGTGTCGACGGTAGTAAGCTGTCCTAGGTTGCTAACTAATCTCATGCAATGAATATAAAGTACTTGTCCAGATATCAGCTCCGAATGGAGGACAAGTAAAGGATAGGATATACTCAATCACAGTCTAAAACACGATGAGAAAACACAGAAGTTATACCTAAGGAATTAAAGACAACAACTAACTTCTAAAATAATACAACAATGTCTCAAACGAACTTAATACAAACTCAATATCTTAACTTTAATACAACAAGTCAAAACATGAAAGCTAAAGTAGTCTACTAGCTAATCTCCTGAATCACTCCTGAGAGTCAGAACCAAAGGTAGCTAATCCCTCGCCAGGTCCATGGTAAGTAGGGCAGGTGTCCACAGGATTATCATATATAATATTTTCAACAGGTCCAATCAGGACGGGAACGAGTACAACTCATCTAGAAAAACCCAAGTAAATGACAAAGAACTATAAAGCAGTTATAGACAGTTTTATTGATGAGCATGGCAGTTTTATACAGGTAATGATGGCATAGAGAAACAGTAAGATACAAGAAAAGAAAGGTAACTAAAACAAGAGAAGAATCATGGCAATGAAGACTGTAATAAAAGCTAACTGAACTAGAATATCATGTGTGAGTCCAGACAGTACGATATAAGTCTAATGTAATCCCAGTGTGAGTCCAGTCCATATAATCTGATACCAGATAATTTTCAGTACAAGATGAGTCCAACAGTGATCAATGAAACCAGGGTGAGTCCAACTATGATCTAACAGTGTGTTTTAAAATACCGAGGTCGACATGCAAACGGCTGTAGGTATCAGGCACATCTCTTACGGATCAGGCAAGAGATGGCTATGCTTCCAGTAGATTTCAGTTGGAGATTCCAGATTTGGGGTATGTCTACATGTCTTACTCAATATTTCCCCGCCCAGCAAGTGAATCCAAAATCGACAAAAAGAATCGAGATGAGTCTGGCCAATACGTGATGATTCCAGAAATGATTCCGGAATGATACCAATGACTCCAGTAATAGAGGCTAGCAAGTAAGGTATGTGTCGATACATGAATCCAGAAATATCCATACGTGTTGATACAGAGAATCATATAGAACTAACTAGAACTGAAATACAGTAATCGACAAATAAATGAGAGAACTATCAGAGAATGTACTCGCCTGATACTCTGAAAAGAGTAATATAATATCAGATGTCTGTACCAGGGTCACAATGTCCTAAAATAGAGCAATACAGTTATGACATGTCCCAAATGAAGGTAAATGAAATCTACAATGCAATCTATATGAATTCTAAGCCAATCTAGGTCAAAGTCAAACTTGGTCAACACTACAGTCAAACTAAGTCAAATCAAGTCATACTAGGTCACAAGAAGTTAAACTAAGTCATACAAAGTCAAACAAGGTTAAACAAGTCTAATCTAGGTTAAAGTCAGCACTTGGTCAAATATTCTAGCCAAACTAGTTAAGTTATCTAGGGTATAGTCAATAGTGGTCAGACTAGTCAATACTAGTCAACATGGTCAAGCTAGGTCAAAGTCTAGGTAAATCTTAGACTAACTAAGGTAATTTAGGTCAATGGTCAACTATCTAAGTCAATACTCCATAAGACTAACTCAATCAACCATAGGCTAACATGTCTTAGGATACCTAAGATACTATACCACAATGTTAAGGCATAACCAATTATCTATACAAAGTATATCACACATAAATACATATATATAATACCAACCTTAATCCTGTAATCAAGCTAATTCCATACTTCAACTCAAGTCATGACTCAACTCTAAGTATCTCACTTAACCCCATACATATCTTCATCTATATAGGATTACCCTCATAATCCATATGGTTAACCTAATAATCTAGTTAGGGTTTAGTAAAACCTTAGTCAAATAGTTCTTCTATGTTCATCCAAGTCATTTCTAGGTCAATTAGGTCATGGTTTGACCTATAGTTGACTTTGGTCAACAAGGGCCAACCATCTAGTCAAACTAGGTCTACTAAGCCTATTGGTCAATTCTAACTTGCTACTAACCATAGGCTAGTAATCCTAGGGCACTATGACATATATACATTACCTATATACATAGGCCATAGGCTAAGACATCAAGTCTATAACATATATGTTTACATATCTAATATATAGTCAACTATATATATATAATACCATAATCTATATATATATATATATATATATATATATATATATATATATATATATATATATATATATATATATATTTATATATATATATATATATATATATATATAATATATATATATATATATATATATATATATATATATAAAAATATATATATATATAAATATATATATATATATTTTATATATATATATATATATATATATATATATATATATATATATATATATATATATATATATATATATATATATATATATATGTGAATATATATGTGTATATATATATATATATATATATATATATATATATATATATATATATATATATATATATATATATATATATATATATATATATATATAAAAAAAAATATATATATATATATACCACTATATATACATAACATATATATATATACACATACATAACATATATGCATATATAGGTAGAGAGAGAGAGAGTAAAAGGAGAGTGAGAGGGTGTGTGTGTGAAGGGGGGGTCATGGGAAGGCAGTGGTGTGTGTGTGTAGACAGCAGGGGGGGTTTTCTGTTCTCAGAAAACTGAGAACCAACACAACACACACATACACATATATATCCCTATTTATATACATACCCATATCTACATATATAGGCACTCACATACACTATACATAGACACACACACTCATATACACATACACTCACATATGCAATGTATAAATACACAAATACATATATATATATATATATATATATATATATATATATATATATATATATATATATATATATACTCAAAAATTGAATGGAAATCAGATTTTAAAATCTGGGAAATACAGGATATTAAAGGGTTACTGTGCAGTGAAGGTAATTTGGGGGAAACCCAAATTCAACCCAAAAAATAAACTAAAACCTATATCTAATGGTTGGTAAACCTAGCCCCACATGTATACGTGTCGTAGGTGTCCATAGGTGTCCACCACGACACGACACGGCGTGTCCAGTGGTCAAAAACCCAAATCGAGTAAATTGACAGTGCACAGTGTCGTGCTAAGGTGCACACGCGTGTAGGACACGACACACGTGTCCATGTGTCTCGTGCACACGTGTGTAGGTTCGCCTAGGGTAGGTCTAGGTGTCCCACATCCTGATACGTGTCCAAGTGTCACACAGTGTCGTGTCCGAGCCCGTATCAGAGCTCAATTTTCCACGTGTGTGCTGTCAGTGCAAATTCAATGCACACACGAATTCGTGTCCGACACAACACTAGAAGACACGAAACTTGGGGGGCATGTTCGCAGACATTGCCCCCTCGTGTCCACCAAGTGTCACCCCTCCACGTGTCGTGTCGTGTCCTACGTGAGTCCCGAACAGCAGGGGACTGAACACGCGCGTGGCGCAGTCTCGTGCAGCGAGGACAGAGCCTCGTGGACACGACACACGCATCAATACGTGTCGTGCTCGTGTCAGGGTGTAGCCTAGGTCTAGGGCTAGGGTTTAGTCCTGATACTTTGTGTCCACGTCGTGTCTAGACACGACACGAAGGCCGTGTCAGTGTGTGTTTTACACTGTGTGCAGTGTAGTGCACGGTCAGTATGTGTCAAATTTCTCACTCGATACGACACGAAGTGTCACGAAACTCGAGGGGGGCTTGTCAGAGGGTGCCCCCACCTCTGTGCCAAGTGGCACGTGTCCACGTGTCCAATTCGTGGAGAAAATAGTGTCGGGTTTCAGGGACAGTGCACAGTGTGTGCACAGCGTGTTTGTGTCCATTTTGGACACGGACACGACACGATAACGTGCTCAGTCAACTAGGGTTATGTCCTACATGTCTAGGGCTACCCAAAAATATATTTTGTTTTGGAAAACAACAACTTTTAAACCATAGTGACATTTCACCAAATACTGCAATTAAGACACAGACACGTGTCCGATACGGACACCAAACCAAGCCTATTTCCTACCAAACTTGACCCACAGTCAGGGTTTACCTATATGCATGCAACCATGAAGAGAAAACACAATCTTAATAGGTTTTGGGATATTTACCTATGAGTGCAAAACTCAATGAAAACAAGGTTTTGGGGGGGTGTCCTCTTTACTTGATGGTGCCCAAAATACTATGCAACCTAGCTAGCTAGCTCCCCTTAGCATCCTTAATAGTAGGGGGTTCCAATGCAAGAAGTTTGGCTCAATTTGGTGTTGAAATGGTTAAATGGTGAGGGTGTGAAGGTAGAGGGAAAAACTAGGTTTTAAGTGTAATGAAAGAAGCTTGAATGAAGGGGGTTCATATATATGGTGGGGGTAGGGTTGGCTTCCATGATTAGGGTAGGGGTAGATATTTAGGGTTCATCCACCTTAGCAAACTTAGCTCCTAAGGCTTGGACCAAGTAGATAGATATTTAGGTTTCTAGGAAATATCTAAAAGTAAAATATCTAGATATTATCAAACCTAGATATTTACACATAAAGCTAATATCTAACATTAGCCTCCTAGGTTAGTGACTAATCTCTAGGTTAGGGTAAACTAGGTTAGGGACTAACATGACACTAATCAACTAATTAAATAATAATAAACTACATAAATCCAAATAAATTCTAATAAATTACCAAAATACCCTTTTGACTAAAAAGTGGTAATTTGATATCCTAATCACATGGTTAGGCTTACATGGTCATGGTTAGTCTCTAGGTTATGAAATCTCTAGGGTTTACACTAGGGTTATACTAGTAAAATCACAAAGTCATAAGCCATGACTTAGAAAATAGTTTTAAATTAACTAAAATCACCAAAAATTATATCATGACTAAAACACCATTAATAAATAATAAAAACAATAAATTTTCAAAAATACCCCAATTTCAGAAAACTGGGTGTTACAAGTCTATCCTCCTTAGAGAAATTTCGTCCTCGAAATTAAGATAGTCGTACTCCTCCTAGGTCAAACCCCCAGTCAATCAAAGTCAAAAAGATAACATACAATCATAGTCCTACTGGTCGTGATTCCACAGTCTTGAAGAGGGTAACTACACTATCCAGTATATCACAAGCATATCCTGACAGGTACTAATGGAATCATACAACAAGATGGGAAAGGAAGGACAGGAAAGACAAACCTGCTAACCCGTCACCTGCAGCGTGGGTCTCCTCGACCGTCATCGCAAAAGCTCCACCCCTCTGGTGCTGAGCTACAGGTGGCCTAGCCCCATATAAGGAGGTGCAACAGGACAATCCATCTTCTGGTGGGTATCAGATCCACAGTCATAGCAAACCTTCAGCCTCTTCCTACACTGCTCCCTGATGTGTCCCTGCTTCCTGCAGTATGAACAACTGATCATCTTCGGGTCCTGACCCCGATACTGATGCTGTACCTGCTGAAATGGCCTCTGCTGTCGGGGTCCCGGGGCTCTAACTGGCGGGATCGAATGATGTGGTGTGGGAGGATGATATGTCTGCTGGTGTAGCGTCGGCACTTTCTGCTGGAAAGCCTGACGCTTGGAGGGTCCCTCAATGTGTACAGAAGCCGGCCTCTTGTAAGACAGAAGACGCTCCTCGATACTCTGGGCTAACTCTAAGCTCTGGTAGTAGTCAGTCATACCGTTTGCCACTATAAGAATGCCAATGTCTGGAACTAGACCACGGCAAAACCTACGCGTCATCTCCTCAGGGTCAGCAACTAGACTAGGAGCGAAACGGCTCAGGCGACTAAACTCTGCCGCATACTCGTCAACAGAACGGTTCCCCTGCTGGATGTTCTGGAATCATAGCCCCATGGCTACCCTAGCGGTGGTCGAGAAGAATTTCTTCTTGAACTGGGTCTTGAACTGATCCCAAGTGGCTCTCCCTCTCGCGAATAACGGCTCATTCCGGAACCAAACTCCTGCCAAGTCTATCAGCAAAAATCCCACTGCCTCGACCTGGAGGTCATCCGGCATCCTAACTCCAATGAGCTTCCTCTCTACCGAGTCTAACCAGTCATCTGCTACTACTATGCCCTCAGTCCCTAAGAACTCCTTGGGATTCAGACCCATGAAGTCCTTGATCGTCCCCGCTCTCTGCCGCGGCTCTACAGGTGGTGTGATCACGGTGCGTTCCTCGGAATGCTCCATGCTCTGGCGGAGTAGGGTGGTCTGCTCCTGATGGGTTGCTAGGAACCCCTGGATCAGAATGAGCAGTTGGTTCCCGTCGAGTGTGACGGAAGCCTGGGTAGGTATAGTGATAGGGGGTGGTGGAAGTATTGGGTCCTGCTGGGCCTGTGAGGTGGAAGGTGGTTGTGGTATCTGGGTCTGTGGATCTGTAGAGTGGGGGAATGTGGTAGGTGGAGGTAGAGGTGTATCAGTCAACTGGTCAGCTGACTGGATGGGGAGTGTGCCATTCTCAGGTGTGACATGCTGGGATGAACGAGTAAGCACCATCTAATTACAATAAAAAGGACTTATAAGGACTCTTTAAAGCAAAACAATCATATACAAGAAAATCTAATTATAATAGCAAGCATGGGATGTATTTCCTATGTTGCAATCCTAGTATTCCTCTAAGTGTTCTAAGCGTCATTCCTAATGTTGTCTAATTACCTTAAGTTCCTAATTGCAGGCATGCTTGGTACAATAACGTAACCAAACAATTTAGTCTCGAGACCTGCATGGGGGCACCACTAAAAACGTGTCACGACCCGCACCCTGTATAGGGGCATGAGAAGTGGTTACGTCTAGCCTACGCCGCAGTGTCGGCGGTAGTAAGCTGTCCTAGGTTGCTAACTAATCTCATACAATGAATATAAAGTACTTGTCCAGATATCAGCTCCAAATGGAGGACAAGTAAAGGATAGGATATACTCAATCACAGTCTAAAACACGATGAGAAAACACAGAAGTTATACCTAAGGAATTAAAGACAACAACTAACTTCTAAAATAATACAACAATGTCTCAAACGAACTTAATACAAACTCAATATCTTAACTTTAATACAACAAGTCAAAACATGAAAGCTAAAGTAGTCTACTAGCTAATCTCCTGAATCACTCCTGAGAGTCGGAACCAAAGGTAGCTAATCCCTCGCCAGGTCCATGGTAAGTAGGGCAGGTGTCCACAGGATTATCATCTGTAATATTTTCAACAGGTCCAATCAGGACGGGAACGAGTACAACTTATCTAGAAAAACCCAAGTAAATGACAAAGAACTATAAAGCAGTTATAGACAGTTTTATTGATGAGCATGGCAGTTTTATACAGGTAATGATGGCATAGAGAAACAGTAAGATACAAGAAAAGAAAGGTAACTAAAACAAGAGAAGAATCATGGCAATGAAGACTGTAATAAAAGCTAACTGAACTAGAATATCATGTGTGAGTCCAGACAGTACGATATAAGTCTAATGTAATCCCAGTGTGAGTCCAGTCCATATAATCTGATACCAGATAATTTCCAGTACAAGATGAATCCAACAGTGATCAATGAAACCAGGGTGAGTCCAACTATGATCTAACAGTGTGTTTTAAAATACCGAGGTCGACATGCAAACGGCTGTAGGTATCAGGCACATCTCTTACGGATCAGGCAAGAGATGGCTATGCTTCCAGTAGATTCCAGTTGGAGATTCCAGATTTAGGGTATGTCTACATGTCTTACTCAATATTTCCCCGCCCAGCAAGTGAATCCAAAATCGACAAAAAGAATCGAGATGAGTCTGGCCAATACGTGATGATTCCAGAAATAATTCTGGAATGATACCAATGACTCCAGTAATAGAGGCCAGCAAGTAAGGTATGTGTCGATACATGAATCCAGAAATATCCATACGTGTTGATACAGAGAATCATATAGAACTAACTAGAACTGAAATACAGTAATCGACAAATAAATGAGAGAACTATCAGAGAATGTACTCGCCTGATACTCTGAAAAGAGTAATATAATATCAGATATCTGTACCAGGGTCACAATGTCCTAAAATAGAGCAATACAGTTATGATATGTCCAAAATGAAGGTAAATGAAATCTACAATGTAATCTATATGAATTCTAAGCCAATCTAGGTCAAAGTCAAACTTGGTCAACACTACAGTCAAACTAAGTCAAGTCAAGTCATACTAGGTCACAAGAAGTTAAACTAAGTCATACAAAGTCAAACAAGGTTAAACAAGTCTAATCTAGGTTAAAGTCAACTCTTGGTCAAATATTCTAGCCAAACTAGTTAAGTTATCTAGGGTATAGTCAATAGTGGTCAGACTAGTCAATACTAGTCAACATGGTCAAGCTAGGTCAAAGTCTAGGTAAATCTTAGACTAACTAAGGTAATTTAGGTCAATGGTCAACTATCTAAGTCAATACTCCATAAGACTAACTCAATCAACCATAGGCTAACATGTCTTAGGATACCTAAGATACTATACCACAATGTTAAGGCATAACCAATTATCTATACAAAGTATATCACACATAAATACATATATATAATACCAACCTTAATCCTGTAATCAAGCTAATTCTATACTTCAACTCAAGTCATGACTCAACTCTAAGTATCTCACTTAACCCCATACATATCTTCATCTATATAGGATTACCCTCATAATCCATATGGTTAACCTAATCATCTAGTTAGGGTTTAGTCAAACCTTAGTCAAATAGTCCTTCTATGTTCATCCAAGTCATTTCTAGGTCAATTAGGTCATGGTTTGACCTATAGTTGACTTTGGTCAACAAGGGCCAACCATCTAGTCAAACTAGGTCTACTAAGCCTATTGGTCAATTCTAACTTGCTACTAACCATAGGCTAGTAATCCTAGGGCACTATGACATATATACATTACCTATATACATAGGCCATAGGCTAAGACATCAAGTCTATAACATATATGTTTACATATCTAATATATAGTCAACTATATATATATAATACCATAATCTATATATATATATATATATATATATATATATATATATATATATATATATATATATATATATATATATATTATATATATATATATATATATATATATATTTTATATATATATATATATATACCCATTCACATATATATAATACCCTTATATATATATATATATATATATATATATATATAAAAATAAAAAAAAAATATATATATATATATATATATATATATATATATATATATATACACATACATAACATATATGCATATATAGGTAGAGAGAGAGAGAGTGAAAGGAGAGTGAGAGGGTGTGTGTGTGAAGGGGGGGTCATGGGAAGGCAGTGGTGTGTGTGTGTGTAGACAGCAGGGGGGTTTTCTATTCTCAGAAAACTGAGAACCAACACAACACACACATACACATATATATCCCTATTTATATACATACCCATATCTACATATATAGGCACTCACATACACTATACATAGACACACACACTCATATACACATACACTCACATATACAATGTATAAATACACAAATACATATATATATATATACTCAAAAATTGAATGGAAATCAGATTTTAAAATCTGGGAAATACAGGATATTAAAGGGTTACTGTGCAGTGAAGGTAATTTGGGGGAAACCCAAATTCAACCCAAAAAATAAACTAAAACCTATATCTAATGGTTGGTAAACCTAGCCCCACATGTATACGTGTCGTAGGTGTCCATAGGTGTCCACCACGACACGACACGGCGTGTCCAGTGGTCAAAAACCCAAATCGGGTAAATTGACAGTGCACAGTGTCGTACTAAGGTGCACACGCGTGTAGGACACGACACACGTGTCCATGTGTCTCGTGCACACGTGTGTAGGTTCGCCTAGGGTAGGTCTAGGTGTCCCACATCCTGATACGTGTCCAAGTGTCACACAGTGTCGTGTCCGAGCCCGTATCAGAGCTCAATTTTCCACGTGTGTGCTGTCAGTGCAAATTTAATGCACACACGAATTCGTGTTCGACACAACACTAGAAGACACAAAACTTGGGGGGCATGTTCGCAGACATTGCCCCCTCGTGTCCACCAAGTGTCACCCCTCCACGTGTCGTGTCGTGTCCTACGTGAGTCCCGAACAGCAGGGGACTGAACACGCGCGTGGCGCAGTCTCGTGCAGCGAGGACAGAGCCTCGTGGACACGACACACGCATCAATACGTGTCGTGCTCGTGTCAGGGTGTAGCCTAGGTCTAGGGCTAGGGTTTAGTCCTGATACTTTGTGTCCACGTCGTGTCTAGACACGACACGAAGGCCGTGTCAGTGTGTGTTTTACACTGTGCGCAGTGTAGTGCACGGTCAGTGTGTGTCAAATTTCTCACTCGCTACGACACGAAGTGTCACGAAACTCGAGGGGGGGCTTGTCAGAGGGTGCCCCCACCTCTGTGCCAAGTGGCACGTGTCCACGTGTCCAATTCGTGAAGAAAACAGTGTCGGGTTTCAGGGACAGTGCACAGTGTGTGCACAGCGTGTTTGTGTCCATTTTGGACACGGACACGACACGATAACGTGCTCAGTCAACTAGGATTATGTCCTACATGTCTAGGGCTACCCAAAAATATATTTTGTTTTGGAAAACAACAACTTTTAAACCATAGTGACATTTCACCAAATACTGCAATTAAGACACAGACACGTGTCCGATACGGACACCAAACCAAGCCTATTTCCTACCAAACTTGACCTACAGTCAGGGTTTACCTATATGCATGCAACCATGAAGAGAAAACACAATCTTAATAGGTTTTGGGATATTTACCTATGAGTGCAAAACTCAATGAAAATAAGGTTTTGGGGGGGATGTCCTCTTCACTTGATGGTGCCCAAAATGCTATGCAACCTAGCTAGCTAGCTCCCCTTAGCATCCTTAATAGTAGGAGGTTCCAATGCAAGAAGTTTGGCTCAATTTGGTGTTGAAATGGTTAAATGGTGAGGGTGTGAAGGTAGAGGGAAAAACTAGGTTTTAAGTGTAATGAAAGAAGCTTGAATGAAGGGGGGTGCATATATATGGTGGGGGTAGGGTTGGCTGCCATGGTTAGGGTAGGGGTAGATATTTAGGGTTCATCCACCTTAGCAAACTTAGCTCCTAAGGCTTGGACCAAGTAGATAGATATTTAGGTTTCTAGGAAATATCTAAAAGTAAAATATCTAGATATTATCAAACCTAGATATTTACACATAAAGCTAATATCTAACATTAGCCTCATAGGTTAGTGACTAACCTCTAGGTTAGGGTAAACTTGGTTAGGGACTAACATGACACTAATCAACTAATTAAATAATAATAAACTACATAAATCCAAAAAAATTCTAATAAATTACCAAAATATCCTTTTGACTAAAAAGTGGTAATTTGATATCCTAATCACATGGTTAGGCTTACATGGTCATGGTTAGTCTCTAGGTTATGAAATCTCTAGGGTTTACACTAGGGTTATACTAGTAAAATCACAAAGTCATAAGCCATGACTTAGAAAATAGTTTTAAATTAACTAAAATCACCAAAAATTATATCATGACTAAAACACCATTAATAAATAATAAAAATAATAAATTTTTAAAAATACCCCAATTTCAGAAAACTGGGTGTTACAATCGCTATTGGTACCCTTTACCTTATCGCTATTGGTATCCCAATACCAATACCGCGGTAACATGGTTGGTACATTAAGGGTCTTTGACAAGATGACATATTGCAAAAAGATATATATATATCCTTATATATAGTTCTCCTACGGATTTTCTTTAACATTACGTATGAGAACTATATGGATATATTTGTTCACAACATGTCACCTCCTCAAAGACCCTTAATGTGACAACCATGTCACCCTCTCAGTCATATCCCTGAGCTACGATGCAGCTGCAGGCATTTAACATATCACGGTTTATAAAAATAACTAATAAATCTCTATCCTAACTAATAAATTAATATCCTACTTTAACATCTAATAACTCTCATATTCCTGCAGCTACGATGCAGTTGCAGGCAGTTCCTTCTAACATAAACTAATATCCTAATCTAAACTAATCCTTTAACTGAAACTAATATCTAAACAATGCTAATCATGAACTGTACACTACTACCTAACATTCACATGAACTATCTATCTCAAACTCTCTATCATAACTAATTAATTAATATCCTAATTTAACATCTAATAACTCTCATATTCCTGCAACTAAAAGGCAAAACCATGGTATATTATATATATATTGTATACATATATATTTATATATGTATTTGTGTGTGTATGTAAGTGTGTGAGAATATATATACATGTATATATGTAGATATGTGTATTTATATATATAGGTATATATGTATGTATTGTGTGTGTCTGTGTCCTGTGTCCTGTGTCATGTCCCCTGCCCCCCCTCCCCCAACCCCTGCACCCACCTACCCCTGCCCCCCTCCCCCTACCCCTGCACCCACCCACCCCTGTCCCCCTCCCCCTACCCCTGCACCCACCCACCCCTGCCCCCATTCCCCTACCCCGCTCGACAGCAAGACCCCCCCTCCCCTGCCCCCCTCCCCCTCCCCCTGCACCCACCCCAACCCTGCCCCCATCGACAGCAAGACCCCCCCACCCCCGGGTACCCCCACCCCTCCCTTCACCCCTCGATAGTAAGACCCCCCCCACCCCCACCCCCACCCCCTGCACCCACCCCCACCCCTCTCTCCCCCCTCGACAGAAAGGCCACCCCAGCTAGGGTTAGGGTTCTCGTGTCCGTGTCTGTGTCTAGATAGCTAGGGCTAGGGTTAGGGTTTACCTGAGGAGGGTGGCTTCGTCGGAGGATGGAGGCGGCGAGGAGGGTGGCTTCATCGGAGGAGGAAGACGGCGAGGAAGGCTCCTTCGTCGGAGGAGAGAGGGGTCAGCGGGCGAGCGGGGTCGTCGGGAGGAGAAGGGGAGGGTGTCACCGGAGGGGGGGGTCGCCGGAGGGGAGGGTTCGCCGGGGGGAGAGGGGAAAGGGGGATCGAGCGCGCGGGAAGAAAAATTTTGGGTGAAATTTTTGTGATTTCGATCGGGCCAGGAGCCCTATATGAAATAAGACATCGACGTATAAATTATACGTCGCTAAACGTCGCAATACAGCGACGTAAAATGGACGTCCGTCGCAAAACGTCGCCCGTCAGCGACGTAAAATATACTACGTCGCTGAACGTCGCTATGCAGCGACGTTCAGCGACGTGTAGCACAAGGAGTCGCTATAGGCAATTATCAGCGACGGCTTTTTCCGCCATCGCTAATATACGTCGCTATTATAGCATATTTTAGTAGTGGCAAAAAGGTCATTCGGAACCCTCTTTATATATTTTTTGCTAATTCTGGGCTCGCGATGAAATGTTATTGTGCGGTGGGTTTTTCATAAAACTTTTTCGTTTTTTTGGACATTTCATAAATTTTCCCTATATATATATATATATATATATATATATATATATATATATATATATATATATAGAGAGAGAGAGAGAGAGAGAGAGAGAGAGAGAGAGAGAGAGAGGGGGAAGGGATATTACACCAAATTTATTGCATCAATTAAGAGAGATGCATGTGGTCCGAGTGGCCAGGAGATCGATTTCCGGTGGGAGCGTTTGCCACAATTACCTACTTTCAAATATATATATATATATATATATATATATATATATATATATATATATATATATATATATATATATATATATAATGAGCAGTTTAAGTAGTATATATATTCTCACCTAATTAAAAAAATAATAATTCTTCTAACTATCATCGTGTGCATACCTCTCAGGTAAAAAAAATCCTAAAATTTTTCTAGCTACCTTACCATATATCTAAAAGTCTACAAATTACATATCTATAAGAAATTCTAAAATAAAATATACTCATTATTCAAATTATATTTAAATTAACTATAGTATTATCTAAACATATATTCAAAGTTCTAAAAATATAACAAATTTAATTAAAATATATTTTAATTATTTTACAATAATTTTTTTTAATAATATTAGATTTTTTTTATAGGTACATCAAACATGACTAGTATAAACATAAATGGTCACCAAGAGAATAAGGTATTTGAAATTTTCAAATTTCGGAATTTTGTAACGGATCCCTTATGTATGTTTGTGTTCACCCATGCCGAACAATCATGTATAGTCGATATAGAAGAATTCTCCAACCTTGTAGCTTTACCTTCTTTCCAAAATATGCTATTATATACCATTTTGAAAAAATTTATAAAAAAATATTGTTAATTATTTAAAGCCGAGATATTTTACATCTTCCCAAATTACTATACTCTAGAACTAAGTCATATATAAATTTTGTGGTCAAGATTAGACAGTCTGGAATCATGCAAATAAACTACTTGTTCATAATAAACCCGGAGAGATCGAGATCATCTCCTTAATTAGTATTGCACTACATTCTATGAAAATAAACTAAAATCTTATATATGTGTGTGTGTGAGAAAGAGAGAGAGAGAGAGATAGAGAGAAGGATTCAGGTTTTCGTACTTGAGCATTCATACATGTTTTCTGAAATTTTTCGTTTGATTATTTTTTAGACTGTTCAGATTAGATTAAAATTTTACCTGAAATTGGATAGTTTAATGATATAATTTGAACGATAAAAAAAATACAAGCCAACGACTGCGGCGATATTCAAATTCCAGTTAAAACGATCATGAATAATTTACCTTTTTTTATATGTGTGTGTGGGGGGTGGGGGGGTGGTAAGGGGAGGATCGGAATGAATTCATATGTGGTATGATTTCTATATATCAAATTATACATATTTTAAGGATTCTACTTTTGGGAATTGAACCCCTCGTTGTTTATATCCATAGTCGGATCCATCTATTCTAGATGTAAGAAGGTTTGCTCCATAGTTGTTTAAGGGTCCAAAGGCTTACTATAGGTTGAACGATATAACGAATACATCAGACGATATGTATTCATAGTGTATAAAACTATAGTTCATTTCATATATGACATGCATAACATAATTGAAGTATTTATATAAATCTAACAATTATTCTTAAACAATAAGTTTTCAAGACTGAAACTATGCAAGTTGTGAAACTACAAAAGAGCTTGCTAATAGCCACATAAGTGGTGACTACGACAAAAACTGCTATAAAGCAAGCTATGAAACTGTTGAAATAAAGCAACATAGTTGCTAATAATAGAGCAAAGCTCTCAACCACGGTATAAAACTGCTAGAAAACAGTTGATACAACACTACTGAGTAATGAAGATAATAGTTGCTCAAAGTGAGGTTCAAACCTTCCCGTCGATTCGCTCCTAGGAACCAACAAATTCGATAAAACTTCTGAAACGCTCTTTGTCACTTTACTTGAGGTTGGATGATGCACGGACACGACACTCTTAGTTGTTGTTGCCGATGCACTTTTTTTCTTTTCTTTTCTGTCTTATATTAGCATAAGTGCAAAACATAGGCTATGTGGACGGAAAACTAGAGAGTTAATTTCCATTAAGAGGGTGATTACCATCAATAACTCCATATAAATATAACAGTTACAAAACTGAACCGTCCTAGCAACAGCAAAACCATAACAACATAGCACATAGCGTACAAAATCATTATGTAAACTACACCATTAAAGTGCTATGTTTCTCCTTTGCCTACGCCCACACTTGAGTCGAAGTTTATGACTAATTTCAGAATAAACTCCAACATAAAAAACTCATAGTCATCCTCCAAACTAACAATTAAGAAAAAAAAAATCTTCCATAAAATTTACCAACATAATATTCAGTAGCATATCCTAGAAAAATCACAAAACATAAGGTAGTAAGCTAATAAATATGTCATTTATCATCATTTTATTCTCCAAAACTAAGCTTATTTATTTTCTCCATAAAATGTAAGTATTCTTGTCACTCCCCAATCCTGGAATACGTATTTTAATACGTAAACCGATAAATTGTATTTACCTTGTATTTATACGATATTTATTATGCAGTATTTCTTCATACATTTCCCAAAAATATTCGACAAAATATTATTTCCTAATTTATTTTCTGCATTTGGGCCTACAGTTTTGGCTCATTTGGGCAACCTATTCTTGGTTCAACCATGGTTCATCATGAACCCTTTGGTTCATCATGAACCCATTGGTTCAAGATTCTATATAATAACTCATCTCCTTCTCTCTCCTCTCATTTACTTCCTCCCCCAACCAAGGCAAGTACCAACTTGCTCAAGAGAAGGATCCGAAATTTTGTTAATGATTCTTACAAAACTATTTGCCAAAACATGTTCTTCTCCTCAATCTATACTAGTTTAGAACTTGGAAATTTCTATTTTGAAGCTTTGATTTTTGTAGATCTAAGTTTTAATCATTTTCGGATTTTGCATGGTTTGATCTACTTTAGTTGGATTTTATGGGTTTTTGATGCTTCCATGAGGAAGAGCATTCAGTTTCACCCAAGTTGGAGCTTTGGAAATCTGGATTTGGAGTTCGGATGGCCAAGTTATGATACTTTGAAGCTTGGGTTCAGCCATGGTGTTCTTGCTGTTTGGAGAAAACAGTGAGCAGTGTGCAGAGCTTCTTAGCTCACGCACACTGAGCTACGCGCGCTCTTTAGCGCTGCGCACGCAGACTTAGGTACGCTTCCTGTTGGAAGCGTGTCTCCTTGAGCGTGCGTGACTTTTCACCTACGCTGCTCCCTGTAGCGTGCGTGACTTTTCACCTACGCTGCTCCCTCCTTGAGCCTGCGTGACTTTTTCACGCAGCACTCCCCCTTGAGTCTGCGTGACTTTTCACGCTGCTCTTTCCCTTGAGCCTGCGTGACTTTTCACACAGCTCTTCCCTGGAGCTTGCGTGACTTTTCACGCAGCTCTCTCCTTGAGCCTGCGTGACTTTTCACGCACGCTGCCTTGTGTAAGCCTGCGTGACTTTTCACGTACGCTGCCTTGTGTAAGCTTGCGTGACTTTTCACGTACGCTGCCTTGTTGTGCGTATGCTTTTGATATTTTATTAGATATTATATGCCCATTTTATATCCTTACGCCTTTTGTCCCGAGCATGATATGAGCACTGATGTGACCCCGGAGAACAAAGTGTTCCTACCTGATACATGTACCTGAATGTCCCAGTTCTTGTTCATGCTCGACAAATGACTCGTAACTCCACGTGGCGTATTTGTAATGATGCATTACACTAAGGAGGGCAGCACATGTTGACATACTGATTGACATGGATCCCCACTTAGGGTACTCGTACTAAAGTACGACTTTAGGAGGATAATCATGCAGGCCACAGCATGAGAGTCCAAGATTTCACCTAGGGTTAAACTAGGCAACTGAATATACTAGATGCATGGGGAGGGCAGAGTCCCGAGATCGTGTTACACCAGTCGCCCTGAGATATTGTCTTGGCGCGCCGGCTGGTCTCCACGGATACTGTGTCATCCGCAACGAGTGGATGACTGTATCCGATTAATTCCTGCTATATATTACATGTCTTGGCAAGGTGGCCTCACGAGGGACCTGTGCTCCATGACACCTGTCTACGCGAACCCCTGGGTTGGCTAGCCTTGCTGGAAAGATACGATCTGAGAATTTTTCTAATAAAATGACGCGAGGATAACCTCGTCCCACTAGAAACTCGTAGACTTGATTGGCCGTGAAAATGACTTGCATGTTTCCTATTTACCTTCCGTGAATAACTGAGGGAAGCAGACTGTCATGGTGCATGATCCAACCCATGTTCTTGTTTGATTGTTGGGTTGGTTATCGTACTATGATAGGCTGTGGACCGAAGATTATGAACGGAAGACTTATTCTGTTTGTGAAGTGCTACTTCTGTGAATGACTAAGGAACATGGTCTATCATGGTACATGATCCAACCCATGTTCTTGTTTGATTGTTGGGTTGGTTATTGTGCTGCGATAGGCTATCGACCGAAGTCACGATCAGGAGATTTTATTGTTTATACCTTTTAACTTATACAAAAGTTGTAGAGTACGACGCGTCCCGACTCCATGCGGCACCTTTTGTCCTTGTTTGGTTGTAAGGGTGCCATATGGGTTCGAGGATGTGGCGTTACCCTATAATGGTAGCATAGGTATTACTATTATCAATCATTCTATTTAACTGGGTTTTTAATCTTAACTCTTGTGCCCCTTTGGCGGTACTTGCTATTCGGGGCTGACCCCGCTGGTTTTGTTTGGCCAGATTCCGTAGCAGAGCCTGAGGACACGATCTTCCTCCCTGACATCCATGGTGCATACTAGGAGCATGGCGGTTCAGGGACTCGAGTGGGTTTCTTTTCCACCACTCCTGCTTATACTTTTGCGGCATTTAGCCACCGGCACCTGTTAGCCGGATTACTTGATATTTTGTGTCAGTACAGACTTGTAAATAAACAGACTGCAGCTGTGTATAATTTTGTACTCCTGACTCTCTGAGATAGCTAAATTATAAAGCTAGTCTCTCATGACCATTTTGATGAAGCGTCGGGGACGCCTTACTGCTTTATCTTTAATGTTCATTTAATTGCTGATGTGACTTGATTGATTGAGACATAGAACTCTGTGGAACCATAGGAGACTTGATTGTAGCATGTACCCCCTAGTCTCTCGACAGCCACGATCGCCGTATGACGTTACGTACCTCATATGGAGTAGCTGGCCTAGTCCGTCTCCGTATTTCGGTACTGGGGCGTGACAAGGTTTTACTGGTGGCCCATGTAGGTCTGATTTTCAGACTTGTGGGGTATTGCGAATTATTAGGAGTCTCAATCAAAACTTGTTCCCCTTGAAATTCCGTTTCGAATTCTCTGTCCTTGCCTTAATCTCTAACCTGACTTGCATCCTCGAAATCTTTCTCGTCCGGACTTGATAATCTTATATTCTTCTCTATAGGGGTGCTTCATTCTCAGTAGCGGGTGAGGCCCATGAGGAAGAGCAGCAAGAGCATGGCTCGACTGGGCAGCAACAGGGGAGAGAACCTTCTCCAGTACAGGTACGAGCAGAAATGGAACCAGAGGCAGTGCAGCCGCAGGTTATTAAAACTCCTGCAGCACCAGCAGCGACGGCAGTACCAGACGTCGTAGCACTCCTGGAGATCATCCGGGGGTTTCTTGTCACTAACCAACAGCAACAGACTCGACAGTAGGAGCAGAACGTGTTGCTGAACCAAGGGATTCAGTTAGCTCTTGAGAGGAGTGTCGGGGCTGACTCGGGAGCATCAGGAAGGTTCCGTCGCTTGAACCCGAGGTATTTTGATGGCACGGAGGATGCCATCACTGCGGATGCATGGATTCAAGACATCGAAGCCATTCTTGTGGCAGCCAAGGTTCTAGATGATGAGAAGGTTGATCAGGTCAAACTGGTACTTCAGGATCTTGCCCGCGACTGGTAGGCATCAGAAGAAGTTGGTATAAGACGCCCTGTTCGTTGGACCACCTTCAGTGACAGATTCAAGGCCAAGTATTTTGGCGTAGTAGCTCGATATGAACTCCAGCAGAAGTTTATCAGTCTCAAGCAAGCAGGCAAGACCGTAGATGGGTATGCAGCAGAGTTCTACAGATTGTGCCGTTTCGCACCAGCAATGGTGGCAACGGAGCCAGAGAAAGCTATGAGGTTCCAGCAGGGACTTCATTTGGAACTATTACAACTTGTGGAAGGACATGACTACCAGACGTTTGACGCTGTTTTGACGGCCGCTCAGAGGCATGAGCTTACCCAGCAAAGGTTGGCATCGAGGACAGGAGGTCAGAAGAGATCTCATTCCCAGGTTGGAGGAGGAGCAATACAGCGAACATCGGCACCAGCACCCGGTGTACGTATTCATGATGCAGAAGCGTCGCGGAGGACGGCAGTGTTAACTAATACAGCGCCAGTTCGGCATCAGCAGCCGAGGAACCAGCAACAGCGTCAGGGAGCACCCCCGGGCTGTACATTCTGTGGGAAGGCAGGGCACACGAGGGAGGTGTGTCGGTCAGCGAATGGCTTATGCTTGAGGTGTGGTAGTTCAGACCACCGTATCTTCACTTGTCCTGTGATGCAGAGGCCAGGAGGGCCAGCTCAGCAGTTTCCAGCATTGCCAGCTCCGGTGGCAACCCCGAGTGGAGGGCCAGTATTAGCAGTAAGGCCCCTAGCCCAGCATCTACCAACGCAGGCTCAGATGTTTCGCCAGGCACAGGAAGCCGAAGGCCCTCAAAGACAGCAACAACATGGTCGAGGAAGGCCGCAACAAGGGGCTCCACGGGGCCAGGCTCTCACATTGACCTTGGGAGAGGCTCTAGCGTCTAGTGACGTGGTGGCAGGTAAAATTCTCGTCACCTCATTTCCCACTGTAGTATTATTTGATTCAGGCGCTACTCATTCATTCATCTCTGCACAATATGCTACACGGATTGGATTAGAGTTTGAGGCATTGCCGGAGAGGATGGATATACTCACCGGCAATGGGCTCGTAGAAGTTAGCAGGGTGCACTTTTCATGTCCGGTAGAGGTGTGTGGGCATTTACTGCCCGCATCGTTGATTGAATTCCCTATGGGGAATTTTGATGTCGTTCTTGGCATGGACTGGTTGAGAGACAGTCATGCGACAATTGATTGTAGAGGAGGTAGGGTCATATTCAGCGTTCCTGGGATGGAGCAGTTCATCTTCACTCGAACCTTGAAGAATCAGGCCGGAGGCGTCATCTCAGCAGCAGTGTCAGAGCCAGGACAGATTCTGAGAGTGGTCGAAGATTTTCTTGACGTCTTCCCCGATGAGCTCCCAGGGATACCCCCAGTCAGAGAGGTAGAATTTAGCATTGAGTTGAACCCTGGAACGAGGCCTATTGCAGATAGAGTTTACAGAATGTCGCTGTCAGAGCAGGATAAGTTGTATCAACATGAAGAAGAGTTGAAGTCTAAGGGATTCATCCGAGATAGTAAATCGCCCTGGGCCGCGCCAGTGATTCTAGTTCCCAAGAAGGATGGGTCGACGAGGATGTGCATCGACTACCGCAAGCTGAATGCAATAACAGTGAAGAATAAGTACCCACTACCAAGGATTGATGACCTGTTTGACCAGTTGAGCAAGGCCAGCATCTTTTCCAAGATCGATCTTCGGTCAGGATACTATCAAGTAAGAGTCCGGGAGCAAGACATACCGAAGACAGCATTCAGATCTAGATATGGGCATTATGAGTTTTTAGTAATGCCCTTTGGACTAACCAACGCCCCCGCAGTATTCATGGATTTAATGAACCGCATCTTTCTGCCGTATTTGGATAAATTTGTGGTGGTATTCATAGATGACATTCTTGTCTATTCCAGCAGTGAAGAGGAGCATGAGGAACATCTTAGGACTGTCTTACAGACATTGAGGGAGCATCAACTTTATGCGAAGCTCGACAAGTGTGAATTCTGGTTAGATCACGTTTCGTTCCTGGGGCATGTAATTTCTGGGACAGGAGTGTCAGTGGATCCGAAGAAGATTGAGGCCGTAGAGCATTGGCCAGTCCCGAGAACGGTTGCAGAAGTGCGAAGTTTCTTAGGACTAGCTGGTTACTACAGAAGGTTCGTGGCGGACTTTGCCAGGATCTCTGCACCCTTAACGCGTTTGACGCACAAGGACGTAGAGTTTGTTTGGTCAGCTGGCTGTCAGGCATCATTTGAAGAATTAAAGAAGAGGTTGATGTCAGCCCCGATCTTGACGCTTCCAGTAGGAGCGGGAGGCTTTACAGTATATTGTGACGCATCTGGGAAGGGTCTTGGATGTGTATTGATGCAGCACGGAAAGGTGATAGCATATGCGTCTCGGCAGCTTCGAGACCATGAGAAGAATTACCCGACTCACGATTTGGAGTTAGCAGCTGTGGTATTTTCACTCAAGTTGTGGAGGCATTATTTATACGGAGATCGGGTAGAGATCTATACTGATCATAAGAGTTTGAAATACGTATTCACGCAGCGGGATTTGAACATGAGGCAAAGAAGATGGTTAGAACTGCTGAAGGATTTTGATTTAGATCTTCAGTATCATCCAGGCAAGGCGAATATAGTTGCAGATGCACTGAGTAGGAGAGACAGTGCCTTTATCTTGACCTCGCAGAAGCATATTTTAGAAGACCTTCAGAGTATGGGAATCGAAGTAGTTTTGCCAAGGGATATAGGAAGAATGACCAGTATGCAGATTCAGTCAACCTTAGTAGAGAGGATAAGGGCAGCACAAGCAGGAGATCCACAGATTCAGAAGTTGCGGTCGGAGTGTGAATCAGGCCGTAGGAAGGAGTTAGTGATTCATGAAGATGGTACGCTCAGGTTTGGAAACAGACTCTGTGTACCGAGTGGAGACCTTCGGCAAGAAGTTATGTCCGAAGCACATAGTTCTATTTACTCCATTCATCCAGGAGGAACGAAGATGTATCGAGATATCAGGCAGTACTTTTGGTGGAATGGCATGAAAAGAGAGATAGCGAGATTTGTATCCAAGTGTCTGGTATGTCAGCAGGTGAAAGCCGAGCAGCAGAGACCAGCAGGGTTGCTACAGCCGCTTCCTATCCCAGAATGGAAATAGGAGCACATCACGATGGATTTCGTGACCGGTTTACCTAGATCCCCGGCTGGCAAGAATGCAGTCTGGGTAATAGTAGATCGACTCACGAAGGTCGCTCATTTCCTTCCCTTCCGAGTTGGACAGACTACTGAGCAGTTAGCAGAAATGTACATGAAGCAGATAGTAAGGCAGCACGGTATTCCAGTTAGTATAGTATCAGATCGGGATACCCGGTTTACTTCCCATTTTTGGCGGAGCTTACACCAAAGTTTGGGAACCAAGTTAAGATTCAGTACTGCTTATCATTCATACGTTAGAAGATATGCTACGGGCATGTACCTTGGATTTTGGCGGATCTTGGGAGGACCACCTTAATCTAGTGGAGTTCTCCTATAACAACAGCTATCAGGCTAGCATTCAGATGGCCCCGTTCGAAGCATTGTACGGAAGGAAGTGCAGGTCCCCTTTGGCATGGGACGACGTCAGAGAACGGAAGTTGTTGGGGCCAGAAATGATCACGCAGACTGTGGAGATAGTTAAGTTGGTCAGAGAGCGCCTTCGAGTTGCACAGGACCGACATCGTCATTGGACAGATCAGCATCGTAGGCCTCTAGAGTTCAGAGTTGGCGACCAAGTGTTTCTGCGGATTTCGCCTACTCGGGGCATCATCAGATTTGGAACCCGAGGAAAGCTTAGTCCAAGATACGTTGGTCCTTTTAAGATTCTCGCTCGGGTAGGCGATGTGGCTTATCGACTTGCCCTTCCGCCTTCGTTAACTGGCATACATAATATGTTTCATGTGTCCCAATTACGTGGGTATGTCCCGGATCCGAGTCATGTCCTCGATCATTCTGAGTTAGTCGTTGGTACCGACCTAACTTACGAGGAACAACCCGTATCTATTTTAGACCGGCGAGAGAAGGTACTCAAGAATCGGGCGATAAGCCTTGTCTGTGTTTCTTGGAACCATCACTCTCCGGGAGAGTCAACCTGGGAGCGCGAGGACGAGATCAGATCTCGGTATCCGCATTTGTTTGACTAATAAGGTATATTTATGCACCTTATTGACACGATTCCATGCTTTTCTGCATCTGCTTATTTTGTACTTTATGATGTATGATAATAACTGCTATGATAGTTAACTTATATATGATTGTGCCTTGCTTGCCCTGATTTCACTATCCTGTCTTGGCTGGAATTCCGAGGACGAAATTTTTCTAAGAAGGGTAGAGATGTCACTCCCCAATCCTGGAATACGTATTTTAATACGTAAACCGATAAATTGTATTTACCTTGTATTTATACGATATTTATTATGCAGTATTTCTTCATACATTTCCCAAAAATATTCGACAAAATATTATTTCCTAATTTATTTTCTGCATTTGGGCCTACAGTTTTGGCTCATTTGGGCAACCTATTCTTGGTTCAACCATGGTTCATCATGAACCCTTTGGTTCATCATGAACCCATTGGTTCAAGATTCTATATAATAACTCATCTCCTTCTCTCTCCTCTCATTTACTTCCTCCCCCAACCAAGGCAAGTACCAA
This sequence comes from Iris pallida, assembly GCA_029216955.1. Taxonomy (NCBI): domain Eukaryota; kingdom Viridiplantae; phylum Streptophyta; class Magnoliopsida; order Asparagales; family Iridaceae; genus Iris; species Iris pallida. The sequence goes on from JANAVB010035219.1 coordinate 11,786,629, forward strand.
CTTGCTCAAGAGAAGGATCCGAAATTTTGTTAATGATTCTTACAAAACTATTTGCCAAAACATGTTCTTCTCCTCAATCTATACTAGTTTAGAACTTGGAAATTTCTATTTTGAAGCTTTAATTTTTGTAGATCTAAGTTTTAATCATTTTCGGATTTTGTATGGTTTGATCTACTTTAGTTGGATTTTATGGGTTTTTGATGCTTTCATGAGGAAGAGCATTCAGTTTCACCCAAGTTGGAGCTTTGGAAATCTGGATTTGGAGTTCGGATGGCCAAGTTATGATACTTTGAAGCTTGGGTTCAGCCATGGTGTTCTTGCTGTTTGGAGAAGACAGTGAGCAGTGTGCAGAGCTTCTTAGCTCACGCACACTGAGCTACGCGCGCTCTTTAGCGCTGCGCACGCAGACTTAGGTACGCTTCCTGTTGGAAGCGTGTCTCCTTGAGCGTGCGTGACTTTTCACCTACGCTGCTCCCTGTAGCGTGCGTGACTTTTCACCTACGCTGCTCCCTCCTTGAGCCTGCGTGACTTTTTCACGCAGCACTCCCCCTTGAGTCTGCGTGACTTTTCACGCTGCTCTTTCCCTTGAGCCTGCGTGACTTTTCACACAGCTCTTCCCTAGAGCTTGCGTGACTTTTCACGCAGCTCTCTCCTTGAGCCTGCGTGACTTTTCACGTACGCTGCCTTGTGTAAGCCTGCGTGACTTTTCACGCACGCTGCCTTGTGTAAGCTTGCATGACTTTTCACGCACGCTGCCTTGTTGTGCGTATGCTTTTGATATTTTATTAGATATTATATGTCCATTTTATATCCTTACGCCTTTTGTCCCGAGCATGATATGAGCACTGATGTGACCCCAGAGAACAAAGTGTTCCTACCTGATACATGTACCTGAATATCCCAGTTCTTGTTCATGCTCGACAAATGACTCGTAACTCCACGTGGCGTATTTGTAATGATGCATTACACTAAGGAGGGCAGCACATGTTGACATACTGATTGACATGGATCCCCACTTAGGGTACTCGTACTAAAGTACGACTTTAGGAGGATAATCATGCAGGCCACAGCATGAGAGTCCAAGATTTCACCTAGGGTTAAACTAGGCAACTAAATATACTAGATGCATGGGGAGGGCAGAGTCCCGAGATCGTGTTACACCAGTCGCCCTGAGATATTGTCTTGGCGTGCCGGCTGGTCTCCACGGATACTGTGTCATCCGCAACGAGTGGATGACTGTATCCGATTAATTCCTGCTATATATTACATGTCTTGGCAAGGTGGCCTCACGAGGGACCTGTGCTCCATGACACCTGTCTACGCGAACCCCTGGGTTGGCTAGCCTTGCTGGAAAGATACGATCTGAGGATTTTTCTAATAAAATGACGCGAGGATAACCTCGTCCCACTAGAAACTCGTAGACTTGATTGGCCGTGAAAACGACTTGCATGTTTCCTATTTACCTTCCGTGAATAACTGAGGGAAGCAGACTGTCATGGTGCGTGATCCAACCCATGTTCTTGTTTGATTGTTGGGTTGGTTATCGTACTATGATAGGCTGTGGACCGAAGATTATGAACGGAAGACTTATTCTGTTTGTGAAGTGCTACTTCTGTGAATGACTAAGGAACATGGTCTATCATGGTACATGATCTAACCCATGTTCTTGTTTGATTGTTGGGTTGGTTATTGTGCTGCGATAGGCTATCGACCGAAGTCACGATCAGGAGATTTTATTGTTTATACCTTTTAACTTATGCGAAAGTTGTAGAGTACGACGCGTCCCGACTCCATGCGGCACCTTTTGTCCTTGTTTGGTTGTAAGGGTGCCATATGGGTTCGAGGATGTGGCGTTACCCTATAATGGTAGCATAGGTATTACTATTATCAATCATTCTATTTAACTGGGTTTTTAATCTTAACTCTTGTGCCCCTTTGACGGTACTTGCTATTCGGGGCTGACCCCGCTGGTTTTGTTTGGCCAGATTTCGTAGCAGAGCCTGAGGACACGATCTTCCTCCCTGACATCCATGGTGCATACTAGGAGCATGGCGGTTCGGGGACTCGAGTGGGTTTCTTCTCCACCACTCCTGCTTATACTTTTGCGGCGTTTAGCCACCGGCACCTGTTAGCCGGATTACTTGATATTTTGTGTCAGTACAGACTTGTAAATAAACAGACTGCAGCTGTGTATAATTTTGTACTCCTGACTCTCTGAGATAGCTAAATTATAAAGCTAGTCTCTCATGACCATTTTGATGAAGCGTCGGGAACGCCTTACTGCTTTATCTTTAATGTTCATTTAATTGCTGATGTGACTTGATTGATTGAGACATAGAACTCTGTGGGACCATAGAAGACTTGATTGTAGCATGTACCCCCTAGTCTCTCGACAGCCACGATCGCCGTATGACGTTACGTACCTCATATGGAGTAGCTAGCCTAGTCCGTCTCCGTATTTCGGTACTGGGGCGTGACAATTCTTCTTTTAATTTTTTTTTCTTCTTGTCCTTTATTCTCTAATGTTATGGATTATGTTTGAAGAGGAAGGGGAGGAGGATAAATTTATTATCGAGTTTAAAATTTTCAATTTTTAAACTCACAAATAAGGACAAACAGATAATTTTCTATCATGTTTGAACCCATAAACTAACATCAATACCTCTCCTTAAAATTGATATATCACCTACTAAGCTGATATTCGAAACATTGGTCATGATTTTTACTTCCTCCCTAATTACTCATCAATTCGTGGTTTCCTCTCACACGGCGAACACATAAGTGAACATTTAGAGCATCTCCAACCCTATTGTCTTATTTTGTGTTATGAATCCTATGTGGCATAAAGCACAAGACAATGTCTTTTTTATGTGGCAATATGATATTTACACAAGACAATGAGATAAGAATGTGTTCTCCAATGCAAAAATTTGAAAAGACAATAAAATTATTTTTTTTTCAACTTCTAAGACAACTTTTTCACTTCTTCTTCTTTTTATATATATTTTTATTCATAATTGATGATGTGGACATAAAGTCATTGTGAAGTGCATTGTCTAGATCTTAACAACCAACTTCACATTCTCCTTGCCATGTCATTGCCATGTCATTGCCATGTCAATTTTACAATTTATTTCACATTTGTATTAGAGCATCTCCAACCCTATTGTCTTGTTTTGTGTTGTGAATCCTATGTGGCATGAGGGACAAGACAATGTCTTGTATAGGTGACAAGGTTATATTCACAAATGACAATGAGTTTAAAAAGTCATCTCCAATGCAAAAGTATTGAGAAGACAATACAAATAATTTTTTACAACTTCCAAGACAACTTTTACTCTTCTACTTCTTTTTTATAAATATTTTTATTCACAAATGATGATGTGGACATAAAGACATTGTGAAGTGCATTGTCTAGATCTAGACAACCAACTTCACATTGTCTTTGCCATGTCATTGCCATGTCAACTCCACACTTAATTTCACATTTGCATTGGAGAAGTACTTTTGAAAAAAATGGTTGTTATTCCTATGTGGCAACTATTTTTTTCAAACTCACAATAGGGTTGGAGATGCTCTTAGAGAAGTACTTTTGAAAAAAAATACTTGTCATTCCTATGTGGCAACTATTTTTTTCAAACTCACAATAGGGTTGGAGATGCTCTTAACACTTACCAACCGCTTTCGGAGCCTTGCACCAGAAAATATATTAATTTGCAATTTTATTAGAGGGACCATTTACTTTATTTTTGTGCATGACCAACATGCCTTTGCAAAGTAAAAGAACTACCACTTATGCAAAAAAACACCTTGAAAAGTTGTACGTTTGCAGAGCCCACCCTAGAAAGAAAGAAAAGGAAAAAAGAAAAAGAAAAAGAAAAAGCGCATGTATCGAAAATGACATTCCTGCATTCATTTATTCCTCTCCCCATATTCTTCGTGAACTCCGCTCCCTTACTTTAAGTTACTCACTTACTTACATATTAATTCCACCACTTCCCCACTTACCACTTCCCACTTCCGCGCTCTCTCTCTATATATAAAAACTCACGCTTGAGTTGTCTCCCTACCAAGAATTCCGTCCCCCAAATCCAAGCAACCACCACCAATGCCACCTACCAAACCCTAGCCCTAACTCCCCCCATGGCCGAACTCCGGCGAACCTCCACCTCCGCCCGACGCCGTGTCTCCTCCTCCCGCCACTCCGCCTGGTGCTGCTCCTTCGTCGTCCCCCCCGCCAGCCCCGACCTCCGCTCCTCCCCCCTCCCCCCCTCAAAATCCCTCAAGAACCCTCCCACCTCCACCACAACCTACTTCCACAGCTCCCCCTCCCCGGCCGCCTCCGCCGCCAAGCTTGGCCGCTCGATCATCGTCCCCCGCCGCATCCTCTCCCCCGGCCGCGTCTCCCCCATCGACTCCGACGGCGCCCCCTCCCTCGCTCCCCTCCCCGAGCTCCCCGGCCCGCCCCCTCCTGGACCCCAACCCGAGATCTCCCCCGCCGAGACCATAACATGCCAGCTGCCGGAGCGAGCTTCTCCGTCGATGGATCTGAGGATCCGCGTCGGGGGGAGGGACGGGAGGTTCTTGGTGCTCGAGCTGGATTCGGGGGTTCTGCGCGAGAACAGCGAGGTCTTCAGGAAGCTGGTGGCGGACTCCGGGAGGGGGGAGGAAGGGTGGAGGGAAGTGGAGGTCGGGGAGGTCGAGGATCTCGGCGCGTTCCGGGAGACGATCGAGATGATGTACTCCGACGAGGGGGAGGGAGAGGGTCTTATGAGGTGGCTCGCCAGGGCGGGGGTCTCCAGATCCATCGACGTGCTCGAGGTATATACCGAATCTCGTTCGCACATTGTTGATGAACTAACTATGTTTCACAGACACGGCACATATGTTGGCATTATCGTGTCTAATAAGTTACGTGTCTGACACAATGTTACACTGCATGATTATTGGAGTGTCCGTGCTTCTTAGACGATGAGAGAGATGCAAATTTGATGAATCACCAAAAGAAAATACAAATTAGAGGTTTTATAGTTGCCAAGCGGTGCATCTTTGGACTTTTGATCATCTATAAGCGAGCCATGTTGGTATAAGAAAGTGATTTGGGGAAGGATGGAATGAAGTGGCAATTTGTATTGGAATTTTTGTGTATATAAGTCGAGGTAATGGTAGAATTAGAGTATTTTAATTTTTAGCATAGTATCACTTTGTTTAATGTAAAGAAGTGACTATAAATCATTGTAGTCACTAGAGTATTTTATTTTTAGCATAGTATCTGCCTCTTCACCAGATTAAGAGACCGACTTTTCATAAGAAAAACTTGACATGTACAGTTATGATTGCGATCATCCCTGACCGGCTTTGCAGTATATGATACTTTCCTTTTGTGGATGAGCTATTTTGGGTGTCGTCTGGCGCGACAGTAAGTGTTGCTTGCATCCCTAGATGATGCAGGTTTGAGTCACGGAAATGGCCTCTCTATATATATGGGGGAAATGGTGTGTACATGTTGACCTTCTCTAGACCCTGCGTAAGTGGGAGCCTAATGGCACTCAGACGTCCTTTTATGAATGGTATACGGTGACATGGAAACGGAACTAAGGCTTTGAGTTGGGTATGTGTTTGTATATCTTTTGTTCTGTCTGTGTGGTGTCTGGACACTGCACCTCTTCTTGTGTCTATCTTTCCTAGGACAAGTCAAATGTTTATAAAGGATTTTGTAGCTTAGCGCTTTAAAATGATTTAAATGTTATCATCATTGTTTCATTATTTTCTGTTTTAAATGGGGTTGGGTATCGAGCTCAATTTTGAAGTACAAGTTTTCGAAAAAATATGGCCAAATCTTAAAGTGGTTGTCAAACTGCATCAAATCTCTTAGTTGTTTCCTTGTTGAACAAAACCTTGGGCAGGGGAGGGTACATAAACCAAGAAGAGAAGGGAAGTTGGTAGACCTGTTTTAATGGTCATAGTTCATGCAACAAGGAGAAAACCTTAATAGTTTTCTTCGACCAAGAATCCTGAAGAAGGAAAGAGAATATAATTTGCTCATGGGAATTGCAAGTCATATCTTTGACACACAATAAAAGGTTGTTTGGTTGCATGTAAGTTTTGTTCCATTGCAAATAAAGTTGTGGTGGAACACTCCTTGCAACAAGAAGGGTTGACAGTACATTGTTTGCTATAATTGTAATTGCATCAACAAAAAGTAGGTAAATATGTCATTATGAGGATTTTACTTTTATTTTTATTTATGCTAATGTGAGAAGTTTTTATTTGAAAGATGGTTATTGTTACTTTTAGAATGCCATCAAATGCTGTAAGCTTGTAACGTGGGGTTCAAGACTTCATGTAACGTGGGTTCAAGTAAAGTTGCAGTCGACGTTGTTGCATTTTTTTTGTTGCACCATATGTTGCAAGAGTTATAAGTATAGTTGTAATTTATGGTGAACCTAGAACCAACCGAAGACCCAATATTTTATTCTGTTGCAGTGTTACTTGCATGAAACAACCCCAAGTGAATTGACTGTTGAAATCCCCTTAGTCTTATCTAGAGGAGAAGTGATTCCTTTCATGGTTGGATGATAAGCTACTTGAAACAATTAAATAGTGTGTGAGATATGAGAGTTGGTTGGTTGAAGTTGTGCACCATAAGGTGCAGTTTTGCTTGCAACCTTTGCAACATAGGGTAGAAGAAAAGTTACGGTAAGGTTAATTGCATCTTGACTTGTATCTTAAGTTAGAAACTTAAAGCATTTAATGTCATTTTAAATGTTGTCACCAATCATAATCCAATGAAGACCTATCAAATTAACATAAAAAAGAAGCAAATCCCTCGTAATGAGATATTCACCTACTTTTTTGCAGTTGTAGTTATATTTTTACTAAACAATGCAATGCCAATGTCCAACTTCTTATTTTGTTGCACCTTTACTTACATGCAACCAAACAGCCCTTAAATGAGTGATATAGTTTTTTTTTTCCCTGCACCTTTATTTACAAGCAACCAAACAATCCCCAAGTGGATTATCTATAGTTGAAATCCCTCTAGCTTTTCCCAAAGGGAAGTGGTTCCTTCAAATGGTTGAAAGGTAGATAATTTAGCAAGGGCATAATAAAAAAGGGTGAGATTAGAGGATTAATGTACTGTAGATCTTAGCTTTCATATATGAATGGCCAGTTTTATGGTCCCATTCTTTTCTGTTTATGAATCACGACCTCACAAGTGTTTGGTCACCAAAAGTTTGAAAGGAGAAATAAATAGGTTGAAGAAAAAAAATGTACACGAAGCTTAGGGGAGGACTATTTTGGAAGATGGTAGACACAACACTAAGTTGGATTCTCTTTCAATCTTTGAATGTGTTTCTCCTCATAGCCGCTCGGTGTACTGAAAAGCATGGTTCAATCCTTCATCTAATGAATTGGTGGGAATGAAGTGACACTGGATGGACCCTTGTGGATTTTTGTTCCAGTTATGGTAGAAGGGGAGGTGCTTTCATCATTTAAATTGTAGGTCATATCACTCCCTTTTGAGAAAGGGCTGATTTGGTTTGTTTGAGGAAAGGGCAACTGGGAGCACCTTTTCTTGTTTTTGTGAGATAGGGGCCAGGCATTAATGCCCATCCTTCTCATGGGCTAGTAGTGCCAAGACCCCTCCCATTCCTTTTTCTATTTTGTCTGAGCTGAGATTTGAACCCACATACACTCTCCCCTCCCCTCCCCTCCCCTCCCCTCCCTTACTAGTGTTACCACTTGACCACCATCTTGGTGGTACATATTATTGTTAGAATCATGGAAGCAATCAATCTTTCTATTATGGTGACTGAATTTGATCCTAAATAGACAAAACGAATCAGTCTTAGGTATCTCTTGACCATCAATATGTACTCCACTAGCCCATTTATTCTGTACTTTTACTAAAGCTACATTTCATATGTTTGTTCTCGTCCTACTAATTTATTAAATACATAGATTCCAGAACTTGTATTTGTGCCTCTATTTTAAAATATAACGCCTCTATTTTAAAATATAACCTCTCTTTACTCTTGTCAACTAACACGATATCTCCAGAAATAAAATACACTATGGAATCCTATCTTGGATGTGCCTAGTAAGGCCCACCATTGTCTCTTTAGGGACCCTAGCATAAGCTTTTTCTAAGTTAATAAAAGCAATATGCAATTCTTTCCTATTCTTTAAAAAAGTTTGCATTTATCTTCCTTAATAAGTGTACAGTTCCCACAGTAGCCTGAAATAAAACCAAATTGGTTCTCTTACATACTTGTTTCCTTCTTAATCTCCATCCAATAACTCTCTCCCAAAGTTTAGTTATATGGCTCATAAGTCGTAAGAAACTAATTTCGATAAATTTGTCAAAAAGTTTGCAGAATTACAGAACAATCAGAAACCTTGTTAGATTAACCTTGTTAGATTAAATAACAAACTAGTTGTTATGTATTTTTATAAGGGAATTGTCTGAATTTGCTTGTAATAAGGGATTTTTTTTAGCTATGAAGCACATGTACTCCATTTGGCTACTCCATTAAGATGGCGTAACTGTACCAGATACTCGTACTCCTGGATACAGTCCGCATAGGTACCCAAGTTTTTAGTTACTTTTTTTTTTCATTTTAAATTTGGGTACTTTGCTAGTATTTCTTTTTTATTTCGTGGAACATTTCTAGTGTAGCTCATTGGATATGACATTGTCTTTTAACATACATCTTAGATATTTTTGTTTTAGAAATCAAACTTTCTGTATTTTTAACTTTAAAGTACATATTTTTCGACTGAAAGTCATTTGATGACTATGGTGAAGAACTTCGGACTCCTAGTTTAAGTCATGTAAATGTGTTACGCCTCTCTCTCCCCCCCTTATATATATATATATAGAGAGAGAGAGAGAGAGAGATGGACCTTTGAACACAACTTTTACACAAATTGGTAGCCAATTGAATGAAACAAAATTAACGGGCAAGATTACTAAACCCAAAAAGGAAAAGAAAGATTACAATCTTCTTATTCTCATCTTGTCCGTTAACTTGTTTTGATCTAACGGCTACCAATTTGTGTATCATTTTGAGTGTAAAGGTTGTGTTCAAAGATCCACTCTCTCTCTCTCTCTCTCTCTCTCTCTCTCTCTCTCTCTCTATATATATATATATATATATATATATATATATATATATGAAGTACCTGCACCGTACCTGTGCTTTGTAGTTGTGTCAATAAGAACAAGATTATATGTACATTTTATTTTACACATTATCTAGGGGATAGCATGTCTCTAGCAATGAGTTCTAAGAAACAACCTATCGCAAGATTCCTTTGCTTTCATGCTCCTAAGATAAGGCACTATAAAATTCACCACGATTAGACTTTTGGGCTGTTGTAAGATGTTATACCTGGATACTATTAGCTCTCATTACATGCTTTAGTGTTTTTTTGCCTCTATAAAGATTTACTGACAACTGGAGAGCAGTTGGAACCTGTTTCCTCTCTATTTTCATTTCTTTTTATTGCTTATCCAGTCTTAAGAATCTGCAGTTGGAACTTGCTCCAACTGGGTTTTTCATTTATTCTTTATTATCTACCTACAGGCTAAGATATAATTTTTGCCTTTCAGGTATCATCCAAAATAATGTTTGACAGAGGTGTGGTATCCTGCTTAAACTACATCGAGGCTGTGCCGTGGAGCGAGGACGAGGAAGAAAAGCTAAAAGATCTGTTTACAAGGTGTACATTTGATAAAGCAGTGACCCAAGATATCCTAGCTAGGCTACCCCCTGGTGGTTTGACTGGCTCAGAAGATTTAGCTGTACATCTGATACAGTCCATTGCAGATGGTGCTAACGGTAGTGCCCGAAAAGATCTGCAGTCACTGGTCAATGGCCTGTTGTCGAAGAGCTCAGTCTATCAGAAAGACCCTGCCGGACTCGATAAGGAGAGGTTATATAGCATCTGCAATTCATGTCTGGATTCACTAGTGGAGCACTTTGAAGAAGCCGCAGACCCCAATTCAGTAAATCGGTCAGAAGCATCAAAACAAATGAAACCATTGGTCGAACGAATCTCAAAGCAAGTCGAAAACCTCAACTGGTTGCTGGAGATTCTGATTGACAGGCACATGGCAGAAGATTTTGTGTCCTTGTGGGCAGGCCAAAAGGAACTGATCAGGATGCACCAAAGGGCATCACCGATGGTGAGGTACGAGCTCAGCCGGATCTCGGCAGGTGTGTTTATAGCACTAGGAAAGGGGAAGGTACGGTGCCATGGAGATGTGAGGTTTGCTGTCCTGGAGGCATGGTTTGGGCCAATGTTGGTGGATTTTGGATGGTTGCAGAGGTGTTCCAAAGGGCTGGACGTTAGGTTGCTGGAAGAAGGTCTGGGGCAGGCTCTCCTTACACTTCCACTAAAGCAGCAACAGAGCTTATTTGTGGAATGGTTCCGATGCTTTGGTGGGAAAGGAACCGAGTGCCCTAATCTAAGCAATGCTTTCCAGGTTTGGTGGCGAAGATCATTTGTCAGAACAGCTGAGACGCATACCTAGTTTCTGCCGTTTGATCTCTATATTTTGTTTTATGAATACAATGTAATGCTCTTAGGTTAGTATTTGTCTGGGGAAAGAGGAAGAAATAATGTTTGTGACTGCTCCTTCCCTGTATGGTTCGTGTAAAGCTGCAGGTATTGGCCCATACGAGATTTGTCATTACGTATTATTGTATTGAGGCCGTCTTCGGGGGAGTATGTATTCATTTGTTCTTTTTGATCTTTTGCTAGTAGGTACTCCAAGGGCCTTGTTTCTGGCAGAATTAGATCATCCACACTACAGATGTTGCTTTTCTCTTGCCTGTGTGTGATTGCATCGTCTCGTGAATTTACTTTATCTACCAGTTAATTTTATTTTTATTTTTAGTGACATGGTCTGAAATGTTTGAAATTCGTGCAGTTTCACTCAATTGAGAACTTGAAATTTAGGCAGATCTGCCAACTTGATCAGGAAGAGGATGCTATCCAACTTTTGCAAGATATTTTGAATGCTGTTGTATGCTGTTGTTTCCAGAAAGCAAGACCACACAACCAAATATTTGGTGTGAACTATATATATCTAGTTACCAACAAACCACTCATTCATGTAACCACCATCTGATTCAGTTCTGCAATATCTGTCATTTGTTGTATCATCCGATTCATTCTTGTTGCTGCCGCACTTGTGATCGCTCCACCATCTTTTTGTAGTTTATACTTAAATGTGTCATCCTTGAATTGTTTGTTTCAGAGTTAAAATGTGTTCATTGTCCCCATAATGGTTGGTGCATTTTGAATCTGTAGCTGTTTAAAAATCAATTGTGAACAAATAACGTGATTTCTTTTATTCTTACACATGACAGACAGTTCAAAGTCGTGTTGAGTCAACTTTAGACAATTAAGTTAAAAATTATTGTAAGCCTGGTGCTGTAGTGACCATGCACAGCACACAGGTGGAATGACCAAACAAAAATACAGTTGTTGTTAGGACATTATCATACTTAGGTCAACCAAGTAGGCTATAAAAAACATTAAGTGCTACTTTGCACTTTACTGCCTTCAATTCAACTTCTAGTTCTGTTCATAAACTATGTTGTACAAGTATTCTACACAGTAAATTTAAACTAGATATCTTACCAACATTTTTGTGCAGATGCCTATCAGGCTATCACGATGTTGCTAATAAAAATTTTAAAAAAAATAAAAATAAAAATAGTAGAACGTCAACGGAACAATTGCAACAGTGCTCTCTTCTTCTTATTCTTCTTAAAATGTGTTATTCGAAATTAAGTTAGGAGACACGGATCGAAGTGGAATTCGAAAATATTTTTAAGTACAAATCAGTACTTTGATATATACGCATACAGAGAAGACAAAGTAATACTAAAAACTTAAAGTAGAAGAAAAAATTAACAATACACACACACACTATATATATATCGCTGCTATTTTGATCGCCGCGGGTCCACGGCCACGCGGTACGTCGGCATTGGCCCCTCCGGCATTTTCCATATATATATATATATATATATATATATATATATATATATATATATATATATATATATATATATATATATATATATATATCACACACTATATATATATATATATATATATACATATATATATATATATATATATATATATATTTGAAGCACGGTAAATTTATTTATGTAAAAATACAAAAATCACTTTCTCTTTCGTATCACCACTGGGTAATTATATTTTCAGTGTTTCTACATCGAAATCAATATCTTTCGTATCACGACTGGGTAATTATATTTCCAGTGTTTCTACATCGAAATCAATATTTTTAAGAATGCATATTCTCGGGGTTGTCAGCCCCTCAAATATATATATATATATATATATATATATATATATATATATATATATATATATATATATATATATATATATTTTATATTTGGAAAAAGGTGAATTATATTCCAAAAGAAAAGCCATAATCATACAACATACAACCAGGGTGGGACTCCCACTCATCGCTCAACAATTCTCCATAGCATTTACATCAAAATCGATGTTATGGAGAATGCCAATTGGGGGGGTGACCAGCCCCTCAAAGATCCGACGATTTCGCTCCCGCCATACATGCCAAACCGATACAGCCAGACGAACTCTGGCTGTACGGAACCAGTCCTGCCCCTACTCCTGCTATCTCGAATCACCGATATGATGTCTCCAATACATTTTCCGGAGGAGCACACTCCCAAAACACGACTCTGCTCCGCCCAAATCTGCCATGCCATAGTGCACTCGAAGAAGATATGCTTTATAGATTCAGGCTCCAAACCGCAAAGCACACACTTGGGATCCGGAACCGGCACTCCAAACGAACTCAGGCGATCTCTAGTCAAAAGGCGGCCCAGTAGCAGTTTGTAAACACATAACTGCATTTTTCTAGCTAGACCTTTGAACCACACGAACTCGTAATCTGGACTCAGCGGAAATGCTCGTCGGACAAGGTTGTAGCAGCTACGGAATTGGAACTCTCCAGTCCCTGTATAGGCTCCAGTCGGATCCCAAATCCACCGATCCGTAGGCAGAGACGGATCAATGACAATAGACAAAATGCTCCCACCCAGCTCCTCAGTGAACCGATAAGAGTCCGGCCTCCATTCCCCATGACGAATGATGCGACTGCACGTCAGACCACGCCTGTCCTCCTGATGAGTCGGGGCACCTCTGATGTCCAACAGCGAACGCCGATCTATCCATGGATCCCGCCAGAGGTCCGTACCCGACCCGTCCTTCATGACCCTCCGAATGGCAGACTTGAGCACCCCCCTGTGTCGCAAGACAGTCTTGAACGTGACCGAATGGTTGTTGTCAGTAGGACACGTCCAAAAATTGCCCTGCTTCACGTATCTGCTGTGCATCTAGTCCGTCCAGAGAGATCCCCCACTGATGAATCTCCAGGCCAGCTTAAGCGCAGAAGCCTCTCTAACCTCCAACAACGGTCTAAGGCCCACTCCTCCCTCCTTCCTGGGATGACAGAGTTGGTCCCAGGAGATCGCATGTAGCCCTCCCCTCCATATGAAATCAGCACATAGCCGCTCCACCCGTCGAATAGTGGCCACAGGAAGGAGGATGGACTGCAGCCAAAAATGGGCCACAGCCGATATCACCGATCTGACCAGCTCAATGCGACCACCAAAGGACAGACCTGCTGCTTGCCACCCTTCAACTCTCCTCTGGACATACTCAACCAGGCTATGACAGTCCTGATTCCGTGCATAGTTGACAGTGAGAGGCACTCCTAAGTAGCGCACCGGGAGATCACTCCTCGCGACACCCAACACATCAGCCCGCTCCTCCCTCCTCCTTCCGGGTACACAGGGAGCTAAAGTAGACCCTACTCTTATCCCTATTCATCTGGAGAACCGAGACGGACTTCAAATCTTCCATGATAGACGCAAGCGTCAGCAACCCCTCCGTCGAAGGCTGGATGAAAACAAGCAGATCATCCGCATATATAAGATGAGTAACTGGAGGTACCATCCTCCGGAACAGAGGAACCAACCGCCCACGGTGCACTGCCAGATCCATCAAGCAAGTAAAGTATTCCATAACAAGCGTGAACAGGTAAGGGGACAGTGGGTCATCTTGCCGAAGCCCACGGTTGCTCTGAAAGTACCCATACGGAACCCCCTGGATGAGAACAGAAAAAGTAGGGGATGTAATGCACTCCCGAATCAACGCGACCCAGTGCTCCGCGAAACCCATGGCGGACATCAGATGACAGAGGAAGTCCCGATTGACCATGTCATACGCCTTCCGTAAATCCAGTTTAACACAAGCCTTCTCCCCTTCGGGTTTGCTAAAACCCCTCACCATCTCATGAGCCAGAAGGCTGTGCTTAGCGATCGACCTCCCCTTGATGAATGCAGCCTGATTCGGAGATACCAAGTCCTGCATGATCCCCTCCATCCGCCGGCACATAAGGTGCGTAATTATCTTATAAAGATAATTACAACACACAATAGGGCGGAAATCCGCCAGTGCAGTCGCTCCCTCCTTCTTTGGCACCAAGGTCAGGAAAGTATGATTCAGCTCCTTCAAGAGCTTCCCTTTGGTGAAGAATTCCTGAACCACCTCACTACCTGATGCTTTAGAATGTCCCAATGACGTTTGAAGAAACCACTGCTGAAGCCATCCGACCAGGAGCCTTGTTGGGGTCCGCCCCCTTGACAATAGACTCCACCTCCTCCAAAGTAACAGGTGCTAGCAGAAGGCTATTTCCATATGGAGTCACCAATCTCTTCGTCACAACCTCTGGGAACACGAAAAGGTAGTCGATCTGAAAATATAACTCAGAGTAGTACCTGACAGCCTCGTCCTGGATCTCAGCCGGCGTCCCCACCAGAGTGCCATCCGCAGCAAGTAGCTGAGAGATGTGATTCCTATTTTGTCTTGCCCGGATAACATCATAGAAGAACTTGGAGCACCAGTCGCCATCCTTCAGCCAGGAGCATTTGGCTCGCTGGGCCGAGCTAATCTCCTTCTGCAGCCTCAGGATGTTGACTTCTCCGATCAGTTCCTTCTCTCTGGCCGCCAGGTCCCCATTCAGCATGTCAGCCTGCATATCCTGCTGTAAGGTCCGCAACTCCACCTCCTTGTCTTCTAAGGTGGTCTTGGGCAGCCCCGTCACCCAACTCCTAAGGGCTCTCTTCGTGGCCTTGAGGCGACGAACCAACCGAAATTGGGCCGTCCCCTCCTGAGCACTAGTGAGCCCCTCAGCGACAGCCTCTTGGTAGCCCTCCGAGAGATACCAACAGTTGTTGTACCTGAACGGACGGGACTTTCCAAGAGGCCTAGCAGAAAAGCCAACCCTGATGGGTGAATGATCGCTCGTCCCAGCAGCTAAACCCTCAGCTGGAGTGGTGGAGAAGTGACGGAACCACTCCCCATTGCCCAAAGCTCGATCAAGCTGACAAGCAACCCTATTATGAGTTGCTTTGTTGTGCCAAGTCTAGATGCAGCCTGAGCGGGACAATCCCCGAAGCCCCGCAAGCAGGAGGCATCTCGGAAATCATATAGAAATAGAATCTGGGACCGGACGGCCACCACAACTTTTCCCTTGGTGCAAAAAAGCATTGAAGTTCCCCGATCAAGAAAGAGGAAGGCATGAGTCAGCAACAGAAAAATACGGAAGATGTCACTCATAGGGACTCCCGACGCTTCTGTCATTGTGGCCGTAGACAGCCCCAGCAAGAACCGGAAGCCACCCTTGTTCACGAAGGATCACAATCAGTTGCTCCTCAGCAGGAGCAAGTCACCATCCCAACTCTTCAGGTTCCAGCGAACCCAAATCCTAGCCATGTCACAAAGCGCCAGGTTGTACAATTGGGCCCAATGAAAGGGTCCGTCGAGTCATAGTCTTCTCCCCTTTCATCTTGGACTCTAGATAACAGAATGTCACATCTCTCTCTGTGAGCACCCCACAGGTCTCTCTCCACCTCCCTAGCGAACACGCCTCCCTCACATCCAGGCGATGATGGCCATTAATTAATGAGAGGTGGGGCCCCCTGAGAACTCCCGGAACGGCACCTGGGGAAGGTGCCGCTTCCGTCGCTAAAGATCCTCATCCACCCTAGTCGAACCGTCTGTTGGGAACTACCTGAGATAACACCAAAGCCCAGGCAGGGTTTGTCAACACACACCGCTCCTCTCTGGCTTGGTATCCCTCCATTATGGAGGGACCCCCGCAGGCCGACCGTACGTCTCTTTCTACAGTAAACCTGCCCTCCAGACGAACCTCCTCCCCTCGTGCCTCAGTCTCCGTCACAGCCATGCTTCTGGTAACGATACAACTCGGCCCCTGGCCAGTGGATACCACCCCACCCTTGGGGCAAGTTGGGTAGAGACAACGAGCTCAAATCGGCATTACTCCCCCCTGATTAGTAACCTCCCCTCCACGGCCACCACTCCGATATCGTCTCTGAAATTCATATCACATGGGCTTCGGGGACCTCACGAGGAGGAATACAGACTCCGCCGGGGGCCAGCCTCTAAGCAAGCACTGGCCAGATGGCCAAACAGGACACCGTGACAAGTAGCGAAACCCATTCATACTCCACCTTCTGGGTAAGCACCTCCCCAAAGGGAGCTCATCTCCCCTCTTCGGGAGCTCCCCCCTGTCCGAATCTCCACAAAACCTCGCGTATCAACCCGTCCGAAAGGTAGTAGCTTCATCTGCCTTGATCGGGTGCCCACCAGACTTGCAAGTCGCATCAACAGAGGGATGCTCCAAAACCCAACCGGGAACTCGGGGAATCGGATCCATACAGGGATGGCATTCAGAACTTCCTCTCGCAACGCAGCTCTGGAGTCCACTCCTTGAGAATGATCAGTCGGCCATCGAACGTCCAGGGACCGCCTTGGAGGATCCTAGCGACATCCTCCGCAGCCCGAACTTCACATAATAGAAGCCGTTCTCACGAGCATAGAACTCCATACTCCCCTTAGGCTTCCAGACTCGCGCAGCATATCCCCGGATCTGCCCGTAGAAAGGCTTATTGTCCAAGACATACAGGACGAGGGTGTTTTCCCAGTATGCTGTCACCTGCTGGATCTCCTCCGCAGGGAACACAGCCCGGAAATCCCTTTCTACCTTGAGCGGCGGGACATACTCCATCGATGAGGGAGATTTCGGCCCCACCGGTTTGCAGATCTCGGCCCAGGACCGTCCAGCAGGCCGTGGGGACGTGTCCCAATCGGTCTTGGGGGCAATCACCGGACGGGAAGTTCCAGGTCCCTGATCATCCAGATCCACTACCTTACTCTTCCCCTTAGCCGCCGCGGTTGCCTTAGGCCGCCAACCCATCGATCGCCCAGCAGACATCACCGGACCCCGGCTAGGTCGAGACCCAGTCCCGTTCGGACGATTTACGGGATGGCGATCCCGAACCTGACCCTGGCCGCCTCCCGTCTTCCCCACGGACTTCACCACACGACCCGCTCCGAATTCGAAGTTCGGATCCAAGGGAGTACCGGTGTGTGGAACACCCAACCCCGTCCCCGTAGATCCCGACCCCTCCCCCAGCCGCCTGGGATGAACATCACCACCACAGGGGTCCCACCGACCCCCCTTCTGTGCTCCCGCCCCCCCCCCCCCCCCCCCCCCCGCCGCCTTGGGGGGGGGGGGGGGGTCGCCACTCGCGAGGGGGGCCGCCCGTCGAAGTCGAGGCTCGCCCGCCGCCGGCCAAGGGGTCCGGCGGCCGTGGGGGTAACCCGCGAGGGAACCCTAGATTGGAACCACGATCGCCTGCCGCTCCAGTTTCTTTCTCCATCAATATATATATATATGACCAAAAGTGGAGAGCCTGTTATGCAAAAAGGCTATTTAATATGTATATTTCTGCAATATTAGAAAATGCATGGAGTTCCATACAGTTTGATTTCCAAGAGTTACACCACAGGCCCTTGTTAGCAATCACCGAATAAAACTCGTATTATACACGAATTTTTTTTTGTATCTTTCATAAACGTATAATACTTGCGTACTTTTGACAGATCCAAATTAGTACGTAAATTTTCAGCATGTGAAGTTTTAAACATGTTCTGTATAAATTATTGAAAAATTTTGCACAAAAAATGTGTTGAGAACCTGTTTAATTAACCAAATTTGACAACATATTTAAGAATATGAAGTTTTTAACCCCAATATTTTCATTTTTCGAATGCTTGACCGAATTTTTGAACGTATTTTATTTGCACTGAGCCGAGTTATGCTCGTACTTTGCCGTCCCGAATTTTTTCGTTTGCCGAATTGCTAACAAGGCCACAGGCACGTGAAGAATGAACGCTGACGGTGATGCTAATGAACATGCATACACATACATACTCTGCTACATACTCTGCAATGACGAATATACCCTCGGTGTAAAATATGATTGTATATGCGGTCTTGTCACTCGCGGTTTCCAAAATGTTTTTTACTGAAACGAACGGTCAGGTCACCGGACCATGACATCGTTGTAATTACAATCCCCGTAATAAAATGTTCTGACAAGGGCATTTATGTAAACTCTGCTCGACAGAATCCAAACCATCTGCTGGCGGAGAGCACCTACAGATTAAGAATAAAGTACCCAAAAAGCCCTTTGTCTGTTAGCGCGTGGACTCGGGCCGGGTTTCGTTGCGGACTGCCGTCCGAAACCCGTCCTCAGCGCTTGTGACAAAAACGACCAAAATTGGTCTTCAACAAATTAAAGTACAAAATGCACCTTTTATTCGGCTCGATCAACAAATTTTAGATTATGGTTTTGGGCTGGTCTTGCTTTTTTTACTAGATCCTCAATTGTCTTTTTAATTTCTTTTAATAAATATAAACGATAATAATTTTGAGCATTTTTTTAGAACTACACCAAATGTTGTTGCTAACATGCTCGATAGAATTACACAATATATAGAACAATGTCATATATTAGTATTTATGGCATCATAATATAATAGTCTTCTGACATTTGAACATAATTCTAAGATGATACCATCCATATCCATATGTAAGTTTAATACGTCATTTTTTTTTCCTTCTAAAAAGACAATAATTTTGACGTCTTTTATGGAGCTTTATGTAGTACATATGCTGGGTATTGATCAATTTACTTTGGTTATATGGTGTCTTACTAAGACATTGTGATTCTAAACTACATTTGCATATTAACATTTTTTTTCTTTGATTGATAATATATTTCGCCTGTCTTAATAATATAAGTTTAGTAAATAAAATTTTAAAAAATTTAAAATAAATTAATAAAAAACACTTTTGTGGGTTGAACAACTCTTATTATTATTATTATTATTATTATTATTATTATTATTATTATTATTATTATTATTATTATTATTTTGAAAAGAAAAACATATTTAATGCTACACGTAGCAAGTGACTCGTATGAAATTGACCAATAATTAAGTGGATGAATTTTCGATGTTGAGGTTGATGTCTAGGTCAACGGTGATGTCCAACAGTCCAAGTAGGAAAAATGTTCAACTATTAAGTTAAAGTTTAGGTGATAACGACCGGACAATAGTTTTCAAACTGATTTCAAAAATAAATTATTTTTAAATTTTTGTTCGATAAGTAATAGTTACTAAATAGTTATCTTGATGTGCAAAAACAGAAACAACTAACAATCCCTAAACTAGGATGGTGATCTAGGGATATTCTAAGCAAATAATAATTTTCGAGGGGCTTTTGAGATTTATGGTAGATATTATTTAGGCAAATGTTAAAGGCCACCCCTTTTTTACTAAGGACCACCAACCTACTAAGGGCAACCATCCTACACTCTTATTTTTACTAAGGGCTGTCACGACCCGCTACCCAAATTGTTGGGCCAGGCCGAGCCATGTCCAGCCTACGCTTGGTAAAAGCGTAGTAAGCTGTTCTAGAAGATAGTCAGGATAGTACTAAGTGTGCTAAAGATTATATTTAAAGCATTTGAGAATGTTTGTCACAACACAGCATTTATAGATGAAAGCAAATATGTTTTAAAGTTTAATACACTTCCAAAGTAACAACTGGAGACAAAGTCCAGTAACTACAATAAGTTGTAATAACTCTAAGTCTAACGCCGACTGGCAATGTCTAAGCAAGGTTCCCCGCTGGGGCCTCTTCTGGAGCAAAGGCCAGGTCCTCAAAAGCAGCTCCATAAAAAGTATCACAAAGCATTTCCTCCTCGGAAAGCACACCTACAACGTTATCCTGTCAGGACGGGAGCAAGTACTTGTACTACAAACATATTATACTGATCATGTGATGGAAAAAAATAAAATAACATAATCATGGCATATATATCTTGATTTATCCAGTTTTAGATACAGTTTAACATGGCAATATATTTGTTTTAAAGTTTTAAAACTGTAGCATGTACGTGATCGGTCAATAGGTAGTAGGATGTACTGTGGTACATATCAATTTCTGAAGTGCACGTACGTACACTTAACGGCATCAGTGTATGTACATACACAAATACGAGATCAGACATACGACAAAGTTACATATAGAATGTAACAATGCACGGTAAATACATACGGAGAAGGGGGGCATAATCACGTACTATACTAACAGTTTTCCCTTAACCCATTTTTATAACATGTGAGCGATACTATAAAACATGTCATGTATTGAGAACTAGTAAGAAGCATGTGAAGATACTGAGAATCCATATAAAGCATGTAATGATACAATTTTGCAGTTTATTCAGAAAGCAGTGTTCTAACATGATTCATTTACAGTTTATTTATCATAGGCAGCAAATAAGTTTGTAGGGGTACTTGCCTTGAGCAAAGCAAGAGTAATAGTATGAAGGTACAGATGTCCGGTGTCCTGTAAAAATGATATACAACTTAGTCTCTAAGTTATGATTTAAGATTACACTAGTGTTGTGACACGACTCCTAATAGGGTACTAGCTATGCGAAGCTCTAGTAGTCTAAAGTGAGGTGTTACAACGTCAAGACTAACAAGTAGGTCTCTATACTAAGGTAGGGTAAGGTCCCGATACTAAATTATCCCAAAAAAACACACAAAAACACGCAAGTCAATATTAATTATTTAATTAATCAAACTGTACAATATGTTCGAATAATTTTAAGATAGTTATATAGTTCTATTTTATGTGAAATAATATACTAAATTGATCCTTGTTAATTATAGAAATTTAATATAATTTTTCTGGAATTTATAATCGAGTGGAAGTATTTATTAAAAATCAGAATACAAATGTACATTGAAAATGAGTTCTGGTTTGGTATTTTTATAAATACTAAAAGTACTTATTAAATGTTGGAAGAATTATAACAAATTATCTAGATTAACATAGTATTTAAATACAATTTTTCCCAGATTTTTATAGCACTTAAAGTATATATAAAAATTCAAGAACAGCAAGTAACAATAAATAATTAATTATTTAATATTTTTGTCCATGTATTTGAAATTGAACCGAAGTCCAGATACAGGACCCGAAGCCGTGAATCAAGTCCAATATGACTTGACTAGGCCCCGAATATGTGTAGGCTCACTTGAGTCCAATCAACCCATGCTAGGCTTGGACTCAGAGTGGTCGTTTGTACAAAGTACGTAAATCGTAAATAAATGCGTAAATTAAATACATGGAATTTAAGTTGCAGAAATTAAAAGCGTACATATTACAGTATAGGCACTGTATTTATAAATACGTATTGCAGTATAGGCACTGTATTTATTTACATATTACAGTATAGGCACTGTATTTACATTGACATAAATTTAAATGACAGAATTTAAATAACAGAATTTAAAATATATATTACAGTATAGGCACTATATTTATATTGACATAATAATATAAATGACTAAATTTAAATAACAGAATTTAAAATATATATTACAGTATAGGCACTATATTTATATTGACATAATAATATAATGACTTGAATTTAAATATATATTACAGTATAGGCACTGTATTTATATTGACATAATAATATAAATGACATAAATTAAATGACTGAATTAAATGACATAATTTAAATGACAGAATGTAAATGCAAGACTTAAAATATATATATATAAATTAATATGATGTGTTATCAAAACACAAAGAAACTTAAATACAAGAGTTTAATATTAATATCTTAATTATTTACATTGGAATAACATATGTATATATATATATATATATTTTTATATATATATATATATATATATATATATATATATATATATATATAATATATATATATATATATATATATATATATATATATATATATATATATAATATATACATATAAATATATAAAAACAATAATCACATAAATTACAGAAAGTATAAAGCAAAAAGTATTTTACTGTATATATATATATATATATATATATATATATATATATATATATATATATATATATATATATATATATATTAATTTAAGAATACAAATTTTAGTTTATGACAGTATTTCTGTGTATATGTATTTATTTGAATACATATATATTATATATGATGTATATGTATAAATATATATACAAATGTATATATAAAAAAACTAAACACTCAAAAAAGGCTAACAGCCTAAAGGGGAGGGGGGGCTCGAGAACCTGGACTGCCCAAAGGGGGGTTCAACCGCGTGCGAGCTGACCAATAAGCCCAACTTGGGCTGCTGTTAGGTAGAGGGACCAAAATAACCACACATCTTCCATTGTTCCAGCACTTTCTCTTGTAGTTTGATGTCCTTTGTTTTCACTCTGTCTTTTCAGTTAAGTGAGTCTTGAAAGCAAGCCCTAAATTCAAAAGAAAAAGCCCTTTCCTTTACCTTTCTTTATCATCACCTCTTCTTTTGAATAGGCAAGTCCCGTTAGTCAAGCAATAAGTACTTGAAAGGAAGCCGCCCCTGCTTTCCAAACCTTTCATTCATTACTGGACTATCCCATCCATTATTGACTGAGACTGGACTGATACCTGTACAGACATAGACCTACTTATTGATCTATGAAATGTCCGGTGATTTAAGACAGTCAGGGTTCACACTTCAATGGAGAAATTGAGAATCGGATGCGAGATATAGCGTCATGTATAAATCCTCAGTTGACTAGGCACTGTGCGAATGAACAGACAGACAAAAGGGAGACTCTTCGGCTTAGGCTATTTAAGAGGAGGGATCACACTATGGACAGGCTCGCGCTTCGATCGGTTAGCTCTTACTATTACTTGACTACTGCTGAAAGTCTTTCTTCTATGAATTGACTCTGCTAGTGGGATCGCCCTAGAGATAGCGTGGAAAAAGCCGTTATCGCGGGCCATCCTTTCTAAGTTTGTGGTCAGGTATCCTTGCGTATGAAGCTGAACAAGCACAGCGGAATCAGACTTCGAACTGAAAGCTTAAAGAAGACGCTTCCAGCAAACAAAGGACAACAATAGCACAGTCCCCGCTCAAGCTTATAGAAGAATCTCCACGCCGGCAGCGCCCGTATGGAGCGAAGAATTCTTTCCGCATGCTAGCCTAAGGACAGAGCGGTCGACGAGAGCCGTCATATAACTGATTGTCCTGTCGGGTCCGTCGCTCCTTTTCTAATCAGCTGTGCAGACCTTACCCTGCCCGAAGGAAGGCCCATTTGAAACGTTCAGTACGCACTGTAAAATCGGATTGAGAAAGGGTCAAACTATAGATACTATAGATCCAGAGCGTAACCCGGTGGATGATACGAAGGTAGAAGCACCAGCTGTAGACCCAGCGGTAGCATAAGTGGATCCAGATCGACTAGTAGCAAACAAAGCCAGAAGATGGAAGGGATGTAGCTGGTGTTCGAGATGCAAGGAAAACTCTCTGGTTGGACCCCGCTGATCAGAAGTCTCACCCCGTCAATCTATAAAAAGCCGATTTCTGCATATTTTGAGACGGGGGAAAAGCTGCTTGACCTTTCCTCACTAGTGAGAAAGGTCGGTTCCTCGGTCCAGTGATCGCTACGGGAAGGTAATTGATGCAGGAGGGGATTAAGGGGAGGGCTCCTAAACCGGTTTTTTGTCTTAGGCCTGTTAATCCAGATCATGGAAAACCCTACTTATCTTTTCTCTGTCTCCCACCCCCTAAAAAGAGGGGTTCCACCGTCAACCTAAGTTCACTCTTTTGGTATCCCAACTCAAAAGTGCTCGTGTACTTCTTGTGTTTACAGCAAGATCTCTATCTAAGCCTTGAAGTTCATATCGTATGCTAGTGTGAGAGGACTACTACGATCTATAGAGATTCCCCATCTATATCCAATCCCAACGAGAATAGAAGCGAGTCGCTTCCGGCGTCGGCTTGTAGTCTCTGCAGTCGGCACACGCACGCGCCCTTAGGAATGCCTCCTTGGTTCGGGACGAAGCCAAGCGATACATACGATAGACGAAGGCCGGAGGCTCTTCAAGACCTTTCGTTTTTCAGTTACCTCGAAGCCTTAGCCCTGTAGTTTTGAAGCAACAAGCAAAGAATCACCGTCTTGAGTGCGCAAGGTTCTGAAAGAAAGAGCAAGCAACTAAGAAAGCCGTTGCTATTAGCGCAGCCGTTTTGAAGCTGGGGAACGCAAGTTTGATCGAGGATTGGTGAGGAGAGGTGGAATAAAAAGGCTCGGGATGGATGACGGAGTCTTTGTGCGAGCCGTATGCTGTGAGAGTCGCACGTACGGTAACGAGGGGGTTCGCGTCTATACGTGTAGTGTGGTGGTTGGGCCTACCCACCCTATTTGTTCCATGATCTATGGGTCTACTGGAGCTACCCACTTCGATCAATTAGCCAAGATTTTGACCGGATACAAAATCACTGGTGCTCGATCTAGTGGTATTTTTATGGGGATTCTATCTATCGCTGTAGGATCCCTATTCAAGATCACTGCAGTTCCTCTTCGGGCGGCTGTAGGACGGACGACCCCCTATAGGTGGTAGGGTAGGATGGGTGGTACCGCTCAGATTGCGGCCAATCCTCCTAACTGCGCGCGGGCCGGGCTTAGAGCGCGTGAAACTCATCACTACCTCGTAAGGGCGTTGAAACCATAGCATGTTACACAAAAGCGTCGCTTTCTCTGGAGTGTTGTCACACAGCTGCCCGACTAGAAGAGCTACTCGCTCTGTAGTGTTGTCACACAAGATAAGCACGCCGCCCGCCTGCTGGCCGGGCGAATCGAAGTTCTCTTCCGGTCAACTGTCCACCCAGTCAAGTACAAAAAACACAGTGGAATCACGCAACGCACGCTGCTGGTGTGCTTATGGGAAGGGGGAGGCTCGACCCAGCACCACAGTAAGGGGGCGCGGGTTTGACAGCGGAGGCGCTGGCCAGTAGGCCAGTTCGGCCTGAGTGAAATAGGGAGGGGTTTAAGAAATTTATTAAAAAGCTAATGTGTATAAATCCTATCAGAAAATAAAAGGAAATCCTATGCTTAAGGGGGGATTCGAAGTGCCAACCTGAGGAAGGGAGGGGGAATGCTAAGCTTCGCTCGCTGACCAAGAAGCCTTCAAAGCCTTCTGTTAGGAAGTTGAGGCTACGAAATTTAATTAAAAAGGAGGAGGCTAGGGATTTGTTTCAAAGCACAACCCTAGGGTCCTGTTTATAGAAAAAATTAGGAACCTTCCTTGCTGAAATTTTATTACCTAAATACCCATCATAAAATCCTAAAATTGCTAGTGTGCCATTTTCACTAAGTTGCCCTAATGTGTAATTTACCAAAATGCCCCTACAAGTTCAAAAATCGTAAAAATTCGTACGAACTCCAAATAACTCCAAATAATCACAGAAAAATTCTAAAATTAATAGAAAAATATTTAGAACCTAATGGAATCAATTTGGGGCAAATTTGGAATTGTTTTTCATTTATTAAAATTTTTGAAAACAGGGGGTTACAAATCTACCTTTCTTAAAGAAATTTCGTCCTCAAAATTAAAATTGACGGAGGAATCGAAACATGATAGACGGTTTTAGCAAGTGGCTCAGGCACGATCAAAGGACGATGACTATATGTGATTAAGATAATCAAAATTGTTTAGTTACTATCAAGTTAGAATCAAGCCTAAGTATAGAATGGTCAATAGGATAGGCACGATCTAATATAGGGACGATACGATTAGACATCATTAAGAATAATCAAATGTTTGACACGATCAAGTCCTAAAATTACGATCGTGGGGATCAAAGTCGTCTAGTCGTGCCAGATCATCTAGACACGATCAAACATGAAGAATGATGGCTAAGTCAAATCATGGTTAGCACGAAACTAGTCATTATTAAGAATTTAAATCGAAAGTTTAGGCACGAGTGATGTCACACCCCAGAACCAGAATACTGGAGAGCGGGGGCAGACATAGCCAGCTACGTATATTGAAATAGAATACATCTCAACTATACGGTCACGGCTGTCTAGATATGAGGGTTTACTACAAGCCAGCAGTCTCTTAAGGTCAAGCCTATTGTCTCAATCTCAAGCAATTAACAGAGTTACAAGATATTAGAGCATCAAATATATATATATAAGGCGTCCCAAATATTACATATTGAATGATCATGAAGCTAGTCGTACAAAATGATGGGACTAGCAAGAGTTCAGTCATACATGATCAATCCTAGAATTTGTTAATCATGTTCACAGCTCGTAGGCAGACAGTAAGTAAATGTGCATCGAGCTAACAGGTGCTCGTCGGCTAAACGCCTCAAAAGAATAAATTTACATATAAGTGGGTAAAACAAAAAGGAAAACCCACTCTTGGCCCGGGTTCCGTCTAGTTGTCACCATTGGGCTGGAAGCTCGGTAGATCCTCGGGAGCTGCTCCGAAATCTGGCCACACAAAACCAGCTGGGTCAAACCCCAGAAAGAGCAAGTGCCACAAAGGAGGCCACAAATAAGAACAAAAGCCAGCATATCAGAACATAAGGATAAAAGAAGTACAAGTAGTAAAGTACACAGGAAGATAAACGACTAGGGACGTGGAACCATTCCGGGAGCCAGGTTACAATCCTTAAACCAAACAAGGACCGGGATTGTACCCCTTCGCCTGAATAGCTCACTGTCTCTACCCATTTATCGTTAGAGATAAGTAAAACAATCATGATCAAGAGTTCCAGGTACAGGGGCTAGACAAGACTTAGACAGAGCTGGACACCATTCATTCACAATCGGCCAAGCAAGTACTACGGCTTACTACTTTAACTAACTAAGGTTATCACAAACCTAATTACTAACAAGATGTAAGTGAGAATTCCAGTCCCAAGCCCTGCAGACTATCCAGTTATCCTTCCGCGGGTTGAGAGTTATAGGTGGGTACATTGCCCGGGAGACAAATGTACCCTTAGGTGACTTAGAGGGTGCAACACATGACAGTGTGCTGGAAATGTGCTCTACTCGTCGGCAAGCTACAAGTCCATTAAAGCGCCCAGATAACAAGATTGCCTGTGACTGGGAATTCTCCATGTTCTAGTTTGATCTAATCATTAGCCTAATCCAATTTAGCGCGAGTCCCTGGCCGTGGTACCCAGGAAGTCATATCCTAGACATGATGCGAGACAAGACAAGTGGATTGTACAAGCAAGCAAGCAGGAGCACCCACGGTGTCAAGTTGATTATACGAGTCAAGTTACAAGTTACAAGTCAAGTCAGGAGTGCGCCGCCACGGGCCACTATCAAGTTATCAAGATAAATCATGTCAGGGTACTGTCAGGAGTGCGCCACTACGGGCCACTATCAAGTCAGGTTGGTCATGTCAGGAGTGCACCACTACGGGTCACTGCCGTGTTATGCTAGTTCCTTGACATGCCATGCCATGTACAATAGTCATTCCAAACATATTAAGTAAAATCAAGTTCATGACAAAAGGCGTAAGGATATAAAATGGACGTAAAATATCTAATAAAATACCAATATATATAGGACCATAGAAGAGCCAAGCTTAAGAAAATAACCAAAACTCCAAAAGCCAATGGATTACGCAAGGGGTCAGGGAGTTGGATTGCGCAGGTGTCAGTTGCGCAGGGTGCCAAGTGCGCAGGGTGAGTTGCGCAGCAGATGGATTGCGCTGGATCAGGTTGCGTAGGAATGGATGGCGCAGGGTCAGATTGCGCATGAGTGGAGTGCGCAGGGATAGATTGCGCATGAGCAGACTGCGCATGAGCAGACTGCGCATGAGCAGACTGCGCATGAATCCATGCGCACTCGGGTTGAGCGCAGTTCGCCAAGGGGCAAGCTGCGCGGTCGACGCTGCACTAAAGAGCGCTGGCCGAGGGGGATGCGCAATCCAGCCCTGCGCTAAAGAGCGCAGGCTGCTGTCTTCTTCTCCAGGCCGAGAAGAAGACTCCAAGAACTCTAAGGTTCAAAACTTCATATCCTGGTAAAATCAAAACCAAATCTAGATTTTCAAAGGTCTAACTTGAGTAAAATTGAATTCTCTTCCACATGGAAGCATCAAAACCCACAAAAATCCAACCAAAATAGATCAAAACCATGTAAATCCGAAAATAGTCAAAACCTAAATCTAGAAAAATGAAAGCTCCAAATCATAAAATGTCAAGTTCTAAAGTTGTTCTCCATGGCCTAATCTAGTTAATGGACAAATAAAAAGTGGTGCTTATTTGATGGCAAGGTGCACTTGCCTATGGGTTGGGGAGTTGTGTGGAAGAAGGACGAAGAAGAAGAAGAAATAAATGAAAATAATGAGGAGAGAGAAAAGTAGGTGGGGATTTATGATGGTGGGTTGTGTTGTGTTGAGGGTAGAGTGTAGGTTAAAGTGCTCCTCTCATGATAAACCAAACCAAACCAAACCCTCTCCACCAAGCCAAGTCAAAACCCACTTTACGAGAAAACCCAAAATCTGCAAGTCGAGCCAGAAATACAATTACAGGCCAGAATCTGAGAAAATAAAATACAGGTCCATGATACATGTAGGCTTAACCAAAAATACGTATTCAGAATATGGGTGTTACAAGTGATAATGGTATCTAGATCCAAACATGATCATAATCGAAATTTGACACGATCAAAGATAAGGTTAATCTATCCTTGGTCAAACAGTAATTAGGCATGATAAGGAATATAATTGTAGTCCAAGCATGAGCAACATGTTGATAGAGATCTAGGTCACGATGGGATCTAAATCAATTAAGTACAATCATGGATTAAGAATATTGGTCTGATAAAGGAGATGACCAAAGTTGAATGGTCGCAATCAAGGGATTTAGTAATTAGCGATATTGGAACTTAAGGAATGATTTAAGGATAGGGAAAATCAAATTTCTTCTATTATGATAGAGAAATCAAAAGGCAAGATTTCATAGGGAAGTCAAGATAATCATCTCACTCTGCTACTACCAAGTTTATCTGATCATCATTTGCCAATCATACATTTATCTCACAAGTCCAAATATGAAAATCAAATCCTTATATGACTACTACCAAAAATCATAACCTTCAGTCATGAAGATTGAACCCTGCCATAATACTATATACTTGACCTATATTCAAAGGTTACTAACCCATCAAGCATGTTCTTTGTTAGAGATTCTCAAAATTTTCTACCCTCCTTAAATTTTGCAGTTCTTTCTCCATTTAGTCATCCTGAAGTCGAAATTCTTTCATCTTGCCTTTAACCTAGATCCAAAATTCTTGAACCAAGGATCATAAATCCTTAATCGTTATTCCAATTGATACTCGTGTATTGCTCAAGTCTAACGTCACTATTGCCATATAAAATTTTATCCTTCATTATAAAATTAGTTCACAATCCTTTCAACTTACACCTTTAATCTTTATCCTCATTAAATTCTGAATTTTTACAAAAATCTCTAAGGGTTCCTTTTACTCAATAACGTAGTGTTCTCCCTATTTCTAGTCATTCTCTTACCAATCGTTGTTCAATTTCGTATCATCACCACATGCGGTTAAAGTCTCTTCCCCATTATTTAAATTCCTAAATTGGTATTATAACCTCAAAATAAAATATCTCGAGAGTTATTAATCCTAAAATCATCCAAGTTCTCAAAATATTTCGACCATGAATATCCATGTCAGTTCTAAAATACATATACGAAATATTAATGTTCTAACCATTAATGTATATTCTACTGCTCTTCTTATTCGAAATTCTCCTATGTTCTTTCCAAATACTTTATCATCAAAGTAATTCTATAGTGTAATCATTTCTAAGCCGATACTACTGATCTCTTCCTGTTTCTAATTTTAGTCATAGTTTTCTTCCACAATTTTATCTGAATGTCCAATATTTTATATTTCCACCAAGATAACTGTCACGACCCACACCCACTGTGAGGGTACGAGAACGTAACAACGTCCAGCCTACGCCGCAGTGTCGGCGGGTAGAACGCTGTCCTAGGTCTCAACATCTAATAATATATATATCTAAACAGTTTATACTCCCCGAATGGGGGTGACATAGCAATAAAACTCAATCACAACTAAGGAAGAGATAGCACGATATGAAATAGAACTCAAGGAAATAAATAGATGAAAAGTAGTCTAGATAATCCCAGCAATATCCAGCAGTACGAGGTCTCAGATACAGAATGAAAGAATATATACAACTCAGAGTAAGTCTAGCTAAACATGTCTCAAGACAACATGAAAATAAGATAAGGCCTAACTAAACTAGTCTAGGCAGTGGGGTGATGTCCTCAGCTAGAGCTGTCCCATGGAAGGCATCCTCCCAGACCTCCTCCTCGTCCTCTGTAATATTTTCAACAAGTCCAGTCAGGACAGGAGCGAGTACAGTACATCTCAACAGTTCATAGCAGGTTAGAAAATATAATCATACAGTAAAGTAAGATATAGATACTGAAGAAATACGGTATGTAAACAGAGAGAGAAAACTGTAATGGAAATATCTACTATAAGTAGAGAGCTAATGGTGACTAGTGAGTCAGAGTAAAATATAAACATGTGAATGGCATAGGAGGTTCATGACTACAGCTAAGAGAGTGATTCATGACTACAGCTACTTGGATAATATTCACATGTCTATTTCTACTCCTCCAACCCCAATCAATACACAAGGATCCGTTCAAGTTATGTTAAGGTTCGTGAAACTTCACATGGCTCATAAATGAGTGGTACATGAAGGTGATTCATAGAGGCTCTGTGAACATGAGAGTACATGTGTCACAGGCGGTTCGTGAATCAGAGGAAGCATAGAGATACGTGATGATTCGTGAAACGCACAAAATATGCTGTATCCGATGCTCCCGAGGGGGATAACATCTCATGAAAAGATCCATATAGTACCAATCCGTGTGACCAACGTGACAGTATCAAGTAAAGTAATTTAAAGCAGGAAAATAATTCTAAACAGGATATGAAATGATCAGAGAATGTACTCGCCTCGTATCTGAATGTCTGAAGTAAATGTACTATCCGAGGAGAGGTGTCTGGCTCCTAATCAGAACAGCACAAGTCACAACAAGTCTAAAATGATATAATGAAGTCCTACTATGCATTCTACATGATTCTAGGTCAATCTAGACCAAAGTCAACTCTTGGTCAACTCTAGAAGTCAAACTAGGTCAACTATGGTCAAACTAAGTCAAACTAGTCTATACTAGTCTATTCTAAGTCTAACAAGACTACACATGTCTAATCTAGGCCCTAAACTGACACACAGATACACCCATAGGCTAAGGGCCTAGACCATAGGCTATATCCTGCCTATAATCAACCCATATCATAATCTATACAACAATATATATATCAAATATATAATACACCTATTGATATAGTTATATAATACAATATAGAATACACACATAACATATAGCTACCTATATGTATACCACCCATACATTATATATAAAATACATAATAGTACACACATATTATATATAGGATACCTATATATGTATATATCTCAATACCTATATATAGATACATATGTATAGAGAAAAAGGAAACACATGTACCCAAGTGTGTGTGTATTAGTGAGAGTGAAAACAGTGAGTGTTCATGTGTGTGATAGGGTGAGTGATAGTGGAACCTGTGTACAGTGAAGGCTACATGAATCAGTGAACTTTCAAGTCAAACTATGTCAAACTTAAACTATCAAGGTCAATTGGTCAAACTATTGGTCCATTTGTCTTAGTGTTGACTTTTGGTCCACCTAGTCAAACATAGGTCAAGTCTAGGTCATCTACTAGTTATGTAGGTGACTTCTTACCTTGGTTGGACACTCATCCTACTTAGACTAGATAACATCAATACCTTGGGTAGACTAGGTAATACTCTAATACCTTAGGCCAATAGGAAAAACATATCCTAGACTAAAGGTAACACCCAATACAATACAGTTATAGATAATATCTTATACAATCATCTAGATGATACTCTATACCCTATACTAAGATTATATCCTATACAATATCTTGATAGGTAAGTACCTATACTAACTAATAGGCCACCAAACCCAACCTAAAGGGGTGGGATCACCTGCTACTATAGGCTAATGCAGCTGCATTGCAAGCTGCTGCTACAGGTTGTGGCTTTGCCACAATGCTGTTGCATTGCTCAACTGCAGCCATGCCATGCTCTGATTGCTAAGGCTAAACCTCCCCCTTCTCTATAACTGAACTCAACATATCTAAATTTCCATTCAAAACACTAACCCCTATCTTAATCTAGGCTGTCACTCTAACCCTCACTCCTCACTGTACATACACATACACGAAATCTATACATACATACATATATATATATATAAAAGAGTGAAGGGGAAACACATGTGTAGGTGTGTGTGTCCAATATAAGACTATGTAAACCTGGGACAGTGAGTGTCACTTAGGAATAGGAAATCAGTGAACACAAAGTAAATTCTGAAACTGGAAATTAAAGCTCAGGCTATACAATCTTGACAATTCAAAAGAGATGGACATTTATTCTCAGGAAATTGAGAGTTACTTGTAAACTCAATCTCAGGTTTTAAAGAACCAAAACCTATTTAGTTTCAAATCGAACCAATCACACATTTAAAGAGATAACTCACAGATTTTGAAAGGAGGGGAAGAGGAAACAGTGCACAAAACAATGTAGTAGTCTCCAAGTCTAAAATATAAAAACGAATTTGTTTGACAGTTCTCATCTTATCCAAAACCTGTGAAGCTTATATAGAAAACATCAAGCTGCATTTGACAACCCAATCAAACCCACAATGCAGCCTAGAATCTAACATGTTAATCTAAACATTAAAAAGAAACTTAGTTTCCATATTTAACAAACTCAGGTTTCATATTTGAACACAGTATTGAGTATTCTGGAAAACTGATAATTCAATCCCAACTAGGATTCAAGGTTAAACTGAAATCAACACAAACAAATCAATAATCAACATTACAACGATGTAGTTACTCATGTATAGATGATCAATCATGAATCTTAACATTCACATTTGTTTAAAAATAGGAAATCAAGTTAGGCATTAGTTTTCAGGGAAAAGAAAAATAGTGTGATCTAGTTATCATTTCAGTCCACTCCACATTCAAAATCCAAACGAAACTCAATCATAGCCCAAACTCATGAGTGAACATCCTAGCAGCAACTAATACAGGTGTAAGTGCATTGACATGGCAATTTAAATCATAAAGAATGGGTTGAACATATTTAAATCCAGAAAATATCAAAGCATCAGTCTGTGTATCCGAGAAAGGGGAAGCTCGACAAAATTCAACCCATTCGAAATCGAAAACCCAAAATCAGTGTGTGCTGAGTGTTCCTCTCATGAAGACGTGTCTAGGTGTATCATTTGTGTCTACCATAGCGTGACACGACGTGTCCAATCCACAGAAATCAAAACGAGCACAACACAGTCACAGAAATGAGTGCAGTCTCGTGCACGAGTGCACGCGTGTCGTGCACTCGACACAGGACACATCGCATCTCGTGCACTCACCCATGTATTCGCCAGGTGTCAGGCTACGTATCCAATACCCTGAATCCCCGTGTCGAGTCGCACATACGTGTCCACGACAGCGTATCAGAACCCGATGCTCTGTACGCACTGCACAGTGAAGAATCCGTGCGACACTGATTACTCCCACGACACGCCACGTGGTCACCTGAAACTTGACACGTGGCGTGTCAGACACTGCCCCAAGGCGTGTGTCAAATTTCACGTGTCCAAGTTGCGTGTGGTGTCCGATACAGCCCCCGAGAGGCAGGGGAGCTGTACGGTACAGAAATGCATGGGTTTCGTGTCCCATTGCGTGTCCGACACACACTAAATTACACTCAGTAAATTGGAAACCTATAAACAAGCCCTAGATCTAATTTTCCATTCAAACACAATCCCAAAATTCAACCGAAATATCCTTTGGGATATTTCATCAAACACCTAGGTCTATAGGCTGATACGTGTCCATTTAGGACACGAAATGGACACAAAACCTAGGTCTAGGAATACCTACAGAACCAGGACACCTAGGGCTAGGTCTACATGCAAAGAAACTAGAATTTTAATGGTATTTACAATGATTTACCTATTGGTGTCAAAATACAAGAAAAACCTCAAATGGGGGGTTTCCTCTTGCTAGCAAACTTCTCCAAATTGCCCCAAAGCTGAGGTTGAACACCACAAACAGCAAGAGAACAATGATTAGGTCCTAATGGAAGAAATTCTAATAAAAAAGGAGCCCTATTGATTAAACTAGGAAGGAATTTATGAAGGCTTACCTATCTCCTTAAGAAATGAAGAACTATTGAAGAAGGAGGCACAAATCCCCATAGAGACATTATATAGGCAAGGGGGAAGTCTCTTGGCTGGTCATAATAGTTAGGGTTAGGGTTTTTAGGTTTTATCCTATGGCTAGGATTGAATCATGGGAAAATAGATGGCCTAGAACAAAAGGTTCTATCTTAGTCCTTGCAAATCACTTAACCATGACTAAACTTGACTTAACCCCCTTAACCAACTCATCTAATCCTCAAAGTGGCTCACTAAGTTAGTCATGACTCATCTAGGTCAGGTCCAATCTAGGTTAGGCTAACCATAAACCACATGGAGATTAATCAAATAATATTAAATCACACCATTCAAATAGATCATTTTAAATTCTTAACAAAATATATTAAATTCAAATAATTAAAAAAATGACAAAAATACCCTCAAACTAAAAACGATAAATGAGATATCCTAATCACATGGCTAGGCTCCAGGGTAGACAGTCTCTACGGTTCACTAGCAAAACACCTAAAACACAAGTCATGAATTTAAATAGTTTAAAAATAATTAAAAATCACTAAAAATCATAATATAAAATAAATATTATTAAATAATAATTATAATTACAAAATTTCAAAATTACCCTCTTCTGGAAAATTGGGTGTTACAATAACCATATGATAACAACTTACGTCCTTTTCGAGCTAAATGATTTACGATACCCCTTTTTTTTACCTTTTCCAAGTGAAGAAATACGAAAATTCAAAAAGATTTCAAAGTGTAACTAACTGAAGTAGATACGAGATAATTGAGATGTAATTAGGACATGGTTAATTAAGACGAAAAAATAATGGTAAGACAAAAGAAATAACGATAGAAATTTGTTCTTACTTATTTGGTCACAATGAAGTAAACTTATTTAAGATATGATCTGATAACCATACACGTCTTCCTGAAATCATATTGCCAGAATTTTGCCACGCCAGTAAGCATATATGCAATAAACGATGGAGTCATAACTAAAGTATACACCCTATAATCATGTTATCTAGAATTCTCACCACGCGAACCGGTATGGCTGCAAGAAAATCTAAATTTTATGATTAGGATAAGTATATCCAAAATCAAACTCTATGTTTTTGTCATACCAGCTAATATGGCTGCGATAAATTCTAAAATCTATAATTAAAGCAGACATTTACCGTTCTCACTGTCATCATCAAATATTTATCAGAATATACCTTAACTCAATCCATAAAAATTATATTGATGAAAATTCAAAGTCAATAACGAATATCAGGAATCAAATTCAACAACGAATTAAGGAAGAGGAAATGAAAACAAGCTGAAACAGATTTTGAGGTAAGATTTAGAGTGAGATCCTCAGGGGTCATCCCAAGGGTACTATATTGGTCTAAATTGACCCACTTAATTACAAATAAGAGACTCATTATATATAACGGTCCTATGCTGTGATGAGTTTTTTCTATGTTGCAATCCTAGTAATCCTCTAGGTGTTCTAAATGTTATTCCTGGTATTATCTAGTTATCTTAAGTTCCTAATTGCAGGCATGCTTGGTACAATAACGTAACCAAACAACTTAGTCAAAGACCTGCATGGGCCACCACTAAAAACATGTCACGACCCGCTACCCAAATTGTTGGGCCAGGCCGAGCCATGTCCAGCCTACGCTTGGTAAAAGCGTAGTAAGCTGTTCTAGAAGATAGTCAGGATAGTACTAAGTGTGCTAAAGATTAGATTTAAAGCATTTGAGAATGTTTGTCACAACACAACATTTATAGATGAAAGCAAATATGTTTTAAAGTTTAATACACTTCCAAAGTAACAACTAGAGACAAAGTCCAGTAACTAAAATAAAGTTGTAATAACTCTAAGTCTAACGCCGACTGGAAATGTCTAAGCAAGGTTCCCCGCT
Organism: Iris pallida; assembly: GCA_029216955.1. Lineage (NCBI taxonomy): Eukaryota > Viridiplantae > Streptophyta > Magnoliopsida > Asparagales > Iridaceae > Iris > Iris pallida. The sequence goes on from JANAVB010035219.1 coordinate 11,823,268, forward strand.
GGGGCCTCTTCTGGAGCAAAGGCCAGGTCCTCAAAAGCAGCTCCATAAAAAGTATCACAAAGCATTTCCTCCTCGGAAAGCACACCTACAACGTTATCCTGTCAGGACGGGAGCAAGTACTTGTACTACAAACATATTATACTGATCATGTGATGGAAAAATAAAATAACATAATCATGGCATATATATCTTGATTTATCCAGTTTTAGATACAGTTTAACATGGCAATATATTTGTTTTAAAGTTTTAAAACTGTAGCAGTACGTGATCGGTCAATAGGTAGTAGGATGTACTGTGGTACATATCAATTTCTGAAGTGCACGTACGTACACTTAACGGCATCGGTGTATGTACATACACAAATGCGAGATCAGACATACGACAAAGTTACATATAGAATGTAACAATGCACGGTAAATACATACGGAGAAGGGGGCATAATCACGTATACTAACAGTTTCCCCTTAACCCATTTTTATAACATGTGAGCGATACTATAAAACATGTCATGTATTGAGAACTAGTAAGAAGCATGTGAAGATACTGAGAATCCATATAAAGCATGTAATGATACAATTTTGCAGTTTATTCAGAAAGCAGTGTTCTAACATGATTCATTTACAGTTTATTTATCATAGGCAGCAAATAAGTTTGTAGGGGTACTTGCCTTGAGTTATACAACTTAGTCTCTAAGTTATGAAGGTACAGATGTCCGGTGTCCTGTAAAAATGATATACAACTTAGTCTCTAAGTTATGATTTAGATTACACTAGTGTTGTGACACGGCTCCTAATAGGGTACTAGCTATGCGAAGCTCTAGTAGTCTAAAGTGAGGTGTTACAACGTCTAGACTAACAAGTAGGTCTCTATACTAAGGTAGGGTAAGGTCCCGATACTAAATTATCCCAAAAACACAAAAACACGCAAGTCAATATTAATTATTTAATTAATCAAACTGTACAATATGTTCCAATAATTTTAAGATAGTTATATAGTTCTATTTTATGTGAAATAATATACTAAATTGATCCTTGTTAATTATAGAAATTTAATATAATTTTTTGGAATTTATAATCGAGTGAAAGTATTTATTAAAATCAGAATACAAATGTACATTGAAAATGAGTTCTGGTTTGGTATTTTTATAAAATACTAAAAGTACTTATTAAATGTTGGAAGAATTATAACAAATTATCTAGATTAACATAATATTTAAATACAATTTTTCTCAGATTTTTATAGCACTTAAAGTATATATAAAAATTCAAGAACAGCAAGTAACAATAAATAATTAATTATTTAATATTTTTGTCCATGTATTTGAAATTGAACCGAAGTCCAGATACAGGACCCGAAGCCGTGAATCAAGTCCAATATGACTTGACTAGGCCCCGAATATGTGTAGGCTCACTTGAGTCCAATCAATCCATGCTAGGCTTGGACTCAGAGTGGTCGTTTGTACAAAGTACGTAAATCGTAAATAAATGCGTAAATTAAATACATGAAATTTAAATTGCAGAAATTAAAAGCGTACATATTACAGTATAGGCACTGTATTTATAAATACGTATTACAGTATAGGCACTATTTTATTTACATATTACGGTATAGGCACTGTATTTATATTGACATAAATTTAAATGACAGAATTTAAATAACAGAATTTAAAATATATATTACAGTATAGGCACTGTATTTATATTGACATAATAATATAAATGACTGAATTTAAATAACAGAATTTAAAATATATATTACAGTATAGGCACTGTATTTATATTGACATAAATATAAATGACTTGAATTTAAATATATATTACAGTATAGGCATTGTATTTATATTGACATAATAATATAAATGACATAAATTAAATGACTGAATTAAATGACATAATTTAAATGACAGAATGTAAATGCAAGACTTAAAAAATATATATATATATAAATTAATATGATGTGTTTATCAAAAACACAAAGAAACTTAAATACAATGTTTAATATTAATATCTTAATTATTTACATTGGAATAACATATGTATATATATATACATATAAATATAAAAACAATAATCACATAAATTACAGAAAGTATAAAGCAACAAGTATTTTACTATATATATATATATATATATATATATATATATATGTATATATATATTAATTTAAGAATACAAAATTTAGTTTATGACAGTATTTCTGTGTATATGTATTTATTGAATACATATATATTATATGATGTATATGTATAAATATATATACAAATGTATATATAAAAAACTAAACACTCAAAAAAGGCTAACAGCCTAAAGGGGAGGGGGCTCGAGAACCTGGACTGCCCAAAGGGGGGTTCAACCGCGTGCGAGCTGACCAATAAGCCCAACTTGGGCTGCTGTTAGGTAGAGGGACCAAAATAGCAACACATATATATGGGAAGGGGGGGGGCTCGACCCAGCACCACATTAAGGGGGCGCGGGTTTGACAGCGGAGGCGCTGGCCAGTAGGCCAGTTCGGCCTGAGTGAAATAGGGAGGGGTCTAAGAAATTTATTAAAAAGCTAATGTGTATAAATCCTATCAGAAAATAAAAAGGAAATCCTATGCTTAAGGGGGGATTCGAAGTGCCAACCTGAGGAAGGGAGGGGGAATGCTAAGCTCCGCTCGCTGACCAAGAAGCCTTCAAAGCCTTCTGTTAGGAGGTTGAGGCTACAAAATTTAATTAAAAAGGAGGAGGCTAGGGATTTGTTTCAAAGCACAACCGTAGGGTCCTATTTATAGAAAAAATTAGGAACCTTCCTTGCTGAAATTTTATTACCTAATACCCATCATAAAATCCTAAAATTGCTAGTGTGCCATTTTCACTAAGTTGCCCTAATGTGTAATTTACCAAAATGCCCCTACAAGTTCAAAAATCGTAAAAAATCGTACGAACTCCAAATAACTCCAAATAAATCACAAAAAAATTCTAAAATTAATAGAAAATATTTAGAACCTAATGGAATCAATTTGGGGCAAATTTGAAATTATTTTTTATTTATTAAAATTTTTGAAAATATGGGGTTACAAGGGCAACCTAAAATGAACCATTTTACTAAGGGCTACCAAAGGGAAAAAAAAATAAAACAAAACAAAAAGAAAACAAAAAACCAAAACCCAAAACCCCCCTTCCCCGTTCGTTCCCCCCTCCTCCTCGAACTCCTCCGCCTCCTCGAGCTCCTCCGCCAGCAGATCATGAAGCAACTGTAGTGCCCCGCTCCGTTGGAGCGAAGCACTATGTAATAGGCTCGTGGCAAGTCAGACATGGTCGAAAACATAGATGGCTAGTCTGACTCGGCGACGAGTTCGGTATACAAAGACCATGACATCAATAAAATCGATTTGGACGAGTGATATGAGTACCGTTCCAACTAATGGATCGGCTACTGTTGGAATAAGTCCTAGATGCGGTAGGCGGCATTTTGGCGAAGGAGCTCTAAAGAGAGCGACGCAACCTGTCTGTTGTTGGTTTTGTTGGTTTTCTTGGCTTTCTGAACGAATTGTTGCGTGAATTTGATAGTGTGCTTTCGCGTCGATTTCTGAATGCGTCTTTGAGAATTTCGAAGGAGGGATTGAAGGAAGGGTTCTAATTCGATGCTCGTGCCATTGCAGGAGTTCACGTAACTGATACTTGACCGTCGCGAAGCGTTCTCCTACTCTCGGCGCAATCTTTTTAGGTGGGTGGTTCTTCGGCCCCTTCTTTTCTACTCCTTCCCGCCAACTAAATTCTTAAAAGTTCAACGTTCAAATCGATGATGCTAACGGTATGTATGCTTGCCACTAAGATCAAGAACTCAGAATAATATGTCAACCTAGAGAAGTTAACTTCGAATCTATAAGTTTACACTAAGTAGAAAAAGATAAAGTTCTAAAAAGAGAGAGAATTTATTTCATGCCCTGCAAAAACACAACGAAGAATCTTGGTTGCGTTATATCATGCCTTGGAGAGTTTGGTGCCTACGGGATGCTAAATCAGAACGTATGGTTTCGAAAAAAGGACCCTTGCACGAGTAGTAGTGATTATGTGGTTTGATAATGGTTACGCTATGCAATTTACTTCGTACATATTAACTGTTCATACATTCGCATGGTCATGGACGACTTGTGCACAAGGTGAGCTTTCCTCGAGACGGTACCCGGGGCCCTGGGACCGAAACGGCCTAGGAGAAAATTATGGAAATCGTGCTTCGGCACGAGGCATTGCGAGACCTCCAGTTAGGCTCGCAACCTGGACTGGAGGGCACGTCGCAAGGCTACGTAATCGTCCTTCTTGGTGTCGATATCACCAATGATCGCATATATGATAGATTGTATGCTCACCTATTGTCTTGTGCGGTGGTAAGTATTATGTATATTTTTTGTAGGAAAGGAGCACGACCGTGGTAAGAATGGTTAAAACTGGTTATGTTGTTATCGTTTAAAATGTGCCTTCGATATGAACTGCAACTCATATAGTTCTAAATAGAAAGATCACTTTGTATGCCAGAATCCTTAATAAGCAGTGTCGGTTTAGACGAGTGGGTTCGTCCCATCCACTAGCAAGTGTGCTAACCCCCAACTCCCCAGATAACGAGCGTGCTGCGGGAGCTCGAGACTAAGCTGGAGCTGAAGAACGGGAGGCGGCACGAAGCTCTCCTATTTTGAAGTATTTTGAAGCCCAATTCAGACCGAAAGCTTTTGTTCAAATGTATAAAGGGACATGAATGTATGGAACGCCGAGGATTATTTCAAGGCGAGCTTGTCGAGAGTTTTCTTTGTGTTTCAAAGATGTAGCCGCAACGACATATGTAATGTAAAAATGACCTTGTACATATTTTGCAAGCTTATGAATAAAAAGCTAATTTTTTTCCTATTCTATGTCTTCAACTCTCTGCACCGTTTAATTTCAACGCGTCGTGTCAAAAGAAATTTCCAAGCGCACATTCTTGCCTTATGCAAGTCCAATAAAGACTTGCACGGCATCACATTCCGACCCGTGGGATCGATTTATATCGAGTCAAGGCGATGGCGACCGATTCGGCGAGTCGGGACGTGACAGCAACCGCCGTCCTCCTTGACCTTGTAGGCCTCGCAGCCGAAGCTCTGCAGCATCCTCCTCGCCTGCAGCAGCCCGTAGTAGCTCAGCGGCACCCTCTTGAACCCGGCTCCGTCCAACCTCCGTACCCACCTCTCAAACTTCTCGTGCCTCTCCCTCCGCTCCAGCCCCTCGCAGGCGATGATGTTGTTGATCTCCTCCCCAAACAGCAGCTTCTCCACCCTCGCCCGCTCCATCGACTGCCGCGCCGCGCCACCGTCGACTCCAGGCAGTCGAACAGCGCCGCGTAGAAGTTGAGGGCCTCCATGAACCTCTCGCTCAGCACGGCCCCGTTGTGGTTGGACTCCTGTTCCGTGACGACCATGATCTTAGGCGACAACCCCTACAGCGCGGCCAGGAAGTCGTCCATCCTCGCGGAGGGCGCCAGTGGGCCGGAGTCCGCGCTCGGGGGGCTGCAGGACTTGCCTGCAGTCCTGTTTTCACTTTGGGACTGCAGACAAGTCCTGCAGTCACTGTAAGTTGGAAATTTAAAAAAAATCTAGGACTGCAGGCAAGCACTGTCTGCAGTCCTGTGTTTACTTTGGACTGCAGGCAATCCCTGCAGTCCTCGATTGACAGAAGCGGAGTGGCCCTTAGTGTTTTCAAAATAGCAAACTTGTAATTTTTTTAAAATTTTAAGTTGGTGGCCCTTAGTAAAAAGAGGGTGGACTTTAACATTTGCCATTATTTAAGGCACTTGGATGCAAAAATAGGCCCAATGATAAGTCTGGGGCCACCAGCCAGGTGTTCATCTCAAGATTCGAGTGCTTTCTGTGGACAATATCGTCAACGGAATTAGTAGTTGCGGCGTGTTAGGTTTCCATTGGTCCGTATCGATGCATAACCATCCATGGCTATGGATGACGATGATGATGATGACTAGAGAAGGAGAGCCATATCCTCGTTTAAGAGAGAAAGAAGATTAATCAAATTGAAGATAATTTTTGACATCCGCGAGCACACAGCTGTTCTTTCCCGTCGCTGGAATTTTTTTTCACAGCTGGAGAAGAAATAATCGAAACCCTAACACTGAAAAATTTTCTGGAGGAAGGAAAATAGAGAAGGAAAAAGTAAAGGGAACATTTAAAAAAAATGAAGGTTTGTATTAATTAACAATTATATCCTCATATAAATGTATTATTTAAAAATTATTTATGAAGTCAAATGGTAAATAAGTGTTTTTAGTTGAGGGTAGAATTGGTAAATCTTATATTTTTTTTACTTTCTTTCCTTCCATTTTTTCTTTCATAACAAACAAAGGAAAATTTATCTATTATCTTTTCCATCATTGCTACCAAAATACAAAGGAAGGAAATGTTCATTCCTTTCCATGTGGAAGAAAAATATATCCCTCTATTTTTCCTTCCTTCCACTTCTCCATCATTCCTACCAAACACAGGATCAAGAAAGAAGGTGTAGCTACACTCGCGTAAGGATTCCTCTCTCTATAATCTCTATAGTGTTTGTGATTGGTACTTTGAACTGTAGAAATAGAGAAAAAATGGTGGGTTTGTGGAATGTTGGGGTTTTAGCAAACGAGGGAGTCTTCTTTCTCGATTTGGTGCAAAAAAGATGGGTTCTTGAGCTCTCCTGAAGAAGAAAATCTCGTCTTTTTTGATTTTTAAAGTAAAAGTCGCGCCCTTTCCTTCAAATTCCGCTGTGAACTGTAGAGAAGTAAAGGAAAGATGGTGCCTTCGGGCCCGCCGACTCCGATGGTTGGGGTCCACCAGGTCCCGTCGTCCCATCTCGGAGGTGGCGGAACCCAGCCGAGCTCGTTACACTCCCTCGTCTCCCCGCGAACCCAGTTCGGCAGCGGTGGCGGCGGCAGCAGCCTCCTGGCCAACATCCCCAACGTATCCTCCCTCCTGAACCATTCCTTCGGGAATGCCGACCCCAATCCGGTGTCGGTTGCTGGCCCGTCGAGCCAGAATCAGAACCAGCAGCCTGTTGGGTCAGGGAACGGTTTCCATCAGCAGTTCTTGGCTCCGCAGAGCCTGCAGCAGCAGATGAGAGGAGGGGGAATGGGCAATGTGGGCAGTATGGAGCCTGTCAAGATGGAGCCGCAGATGGGTCCCGGCAAACAGAACGGTCCCGCACAGTAGCAGCGGCAGGCGTTGCCGGGGATGGGTCACGCGAAGCTCGAGCTGCAGCAGCTTCAGGCCTTGAGGGGCTTGGGACCTGTTAATTGGAGCCCCAGCATTCGGACCCGTCATCCGTTTTCCTTCAACAGCAGCAGCAGCAGCAACAACAGCAGCAGCATCAGCAATTGTTGCAGATGTCGGGGCAGTCCTCACAGGCAGCCGCCGCACAGATAAATCTCATGCAGCAGCAGCAACGGATGCTGTTGCAGCAGCAACAACAGCAGCAACAACAACAGATTCAGCAGAGATTGCAGTTGCAGCAGCAGAATCTTCCTGTGAGGCCGACATAGGCAGCAAAGCCGAACCAGTACGAGCCCGGAATGTGTGCTCAGAGGCTGACCCACTACATGTACCATCAACAGCACAGGCCCGAGGCAAGCTTCTGTTCTTTGCGATGGTGCGAGGTGTTGCATTGTCTTACTTCTGTTCTTTTGTTTTTTTAATTCTACCTAGTGCAGGAGAACAATCGAGTTCTGGAGAAAGTTCGCTGCTGAGTACTTTGCACCAAATGCCAGGAAGAGATGGTGCGTTTCTCAGTATGGGAATGTGTAGAAAATAATAGTTGGGATGAATTTTATTGATGGACTACTTCACTACTTATAGGGAGTCTAGCTCCTCTACATACTACAAATTCCGATGTGGGACTAAAAGTCCCTTATTGATTCTCAACACTCCCCCTCAAGATGGGCGATAGATATTAATCATCCCCATCTTGTTACATAGCTTTGACAGACTCAATGAACTAAGACCCTTAGTCAGACAGTCTGCCACTTGTTCTTCTGAGCGAACATAGTCAATCTTCAGTATCCCTTGTTCCAGCTTTTCCTTGATGAAGAATCGATCGATCTCGATGTGCTTCGTTCTGTCGTGCTGAACCGGATTGTTCGCTATACTTATCGCAGCTTGACTATCGCTCCGAAGTGCAATGGTGTCCCCTTGTCTAGCTTCAACTCTGTCAGCAGCGCCTTTACCCATAGCAATTCTGATACTCCTAGAGCCATTGCTCTGTATTCTGCTTCAGCTGTCGACCGTGCTACCACTGACTGTTTCTTGCTTCTCCATGAAACCAGGTTTCCTCCTACAAAACACAGTACCCTGTGGTAGACCTTCTGTCGTCTATGCAGCTTGCCCAGTCTGCATCGCAGTATCCCTCAACATCTGTGCATCCATTCTTCTTGAACCACAGTCCTTTTCCCGGCGTCCCTTTCAGATATCTTAGGATCTGAAATACTGCATCCATATGACCCGTTCTTGGATCATGCATATAGCGGCTTACAACACTTACTGCAAATGAGATATCAGGGCGAGTATGCCCTAGATAAATCAGTCTGCCTACTAGCCTTTGATACCTTTCGCGATCAACAGGCTCTCCTGCTTCTGCTCCCATCTTGCACTTCTGGTCAATTGGAGTGACTGCTGCTCGGCATCCCAGCATTCCTGTCTCCTTCAGCAGATCTAGTGCATATTTCCTTTGTGAGAGAACAATTCCTTGTTCACCATTACACACCTCGATACCCAAAAAGTATCTCATCTCCCCAGGTCCTTCACCTCAAACTCTTTGGCGAGTTTCGTCTTCAGCTTAGTGATCTCATCAGCATCATCACCTGTGATTACTATATCATCCACATATACAGCAAGTATAGTTATGTGGCCTCTTGCATGCTGGAGGAAGACCGTGTGATCTGCATTTGTCTGATGGTACCCCATGCCAGTGACAGCCTTTCTGAATCTGTCAAACCAGGCTCGAGGAGATTGCTTCAGCCCGTACAGCGACTTCTTCAGTTTGCACACTTTTCCATGTGACGTTCCTTCACCTGAATCTGACACAGAGTAGCACCCCGGAGGAGTCTCCATGTAAACTTCTTCTTGTAGGTCTCCATGAAGAAATGCGTTCTTTACGTCTAACTGGTGTAGCTTCCACCCATAGTTTGCTGCAATGGAGACCAGTGTTCTTACGGTACTCATCTTCGCTACTGGGGCAAAAGTCTCATCATAATCGATACCATATGTCTGGGTATAGCCTTTTGCAACCAGTCTCGCCTTGTATCGTTCAACTTTTCCTTCTGGTGTCTCCTTCACTGTGTAAACCCATTTGCATCCCACAGCTTTCTTCCCTTCAGGTAATGGCACCAGCTCCCATGTCTTATTTTTCTCTAGTGCCCCAAGTTCTTCCATCATTGCGGCTTTCCATCTTGGGTCCTTCTTTGCTTCCTGCCAATTCTTAGGTAAAGAAGTGGAGTCTAACGAAGTGAGGAATGTTTGATAAGTCGGAAAATATTAGAATAAGATAGGTAGTTGGCGATATCATGTTCATAATCTTTATAACGAATAGGAGCCTTTCCCGCATTAATGCGAGAAGACCTCCTTAAGGGAGCAATGGGTGGTGGAGAAAGCATACCATCCGAATCGGAGAGATCCGCTTCCGAATCCGAGCGATCCGGTGCGGGAGTAACATCTTCAGGAGTCGGGGCAGGAGTAGACGAGGGACTTGGCACTATAGGCACAGGGTACGGCACAGTACTGGACCTCTGCTGTCTTCTTCTGTAAACTTGGAGCTCCTTTTCCTTGTCTGCTTCTCCCCCTGCGTAATGTACGTATTGTCTTCTTCATCCTCCGTATCAGTATCAGTGATGTTGTCTCCCCCTTTCTGCCAGTCTGTCACGACAGGACAAGGTACCGATCCGACAACGACGTTTGGGCGTACTACCTCCCCCTCACGTCTAACACCCGCTGTGTGAGGCGTGTTCCCAAACGCAGAACCTTCGTCCGAACCATAATAAGGTTCCAGCTCTCTGAATGTAACGTCCATGCTTACAAACAGCTTCCGTTAACCGGGCTCCAGCATACGTAACCCTTCTGTGTCCCGGTGTACCCAACAAAGATACACTTAAGTGCTCGAGGATCCAGCTTACCAACACCAGGCCTGTTATCGTGGACGAAGCATACACAACCAAATACTTTCGGAGGAACGGTGTACGCAGTTGTCCCCGTGAGCATTTCCAAAGGCGTCTTCCAGTCCAGTAATTGAGAGGGCATCCTGTTGATGAGATAAGAGGCTGTCAAGACAGCCTGCCCCCACAAAAATTTAGGGACATTCATAGCCAGCATCATTGTCCGAGCCACCTCCAGCAGGTGCCTATTCTTTCGCTCGGCAACACCATTTTGAGCCGGTGTATAAGCACAAGAGGTTTGATGCAGTATACCATGAGAGGATAAATACGCAGCAAACCTCTTATGGGTATATTCCGTCCCATTATCCGACCGGAAACACTTAACACGAGCATTATACTGTGTCCGCACCCGTTGATGGAAGCTTTGAAATGCCTCGAAAACATCACTTTTATTCTTCAGCAGGTAGACCCACGTTACGCGGGTAGAGCAGTAATAAAGTAACAAACCATCTATAACCGTTAACACCGTTTGTAGGACAAGGGCCCCACACATCGGAATGAATCATATCAAAAGCAGCAGAACATCGATGCCCAGAATGCACATAGGAGCTTCTGGTATGTTTCCCCAACTCACAAGAATCACAAACTAACAACTCTTTATTTGCTTTTTGATATAATGACGGATACAGTCGACCAATAACGGGAAAAGAAGAATGTCCTACACGCTGATGTTGGAGGCAGCTCGGCTTCGACACTTCGACTTCGGACTTCCGGTTGGGCGTCTGCAACCAAAGATGCCAGTGCTCTATCCAGACCGTTCCTGTCCAAGTACCATAGACCCTTATGCCATGTGCCAGTGCCTAGTCGTCTCCCCGTTCCCTTCTCCTGAAAAGTTACCTTAGGAATATCAAAGAAACAATACAGTTTAGATCAAGGATAATGGCGCTAATGGAAATAAGATTGACAGGAAAGGAAGGAGCATGTAAGACATTAGATAGAGTGATGGAAGGAGTGCAATCAACAGTGCCTTTACCCGTAACCGGCCTGTAGGTACCATCAGCAGTCTGAATGCTTTCTGGCGGCGTTAGAGGAGAGTATTCCCGGAACTCTCCTCGGGACCCCGTGACATGGCAAGATGCCCCAGAGTCCATAATCCAAGCTGGCTGAGAGACAGATGCAAGAGCACGCGGAGGTATACCGGCACTGGTTTGGGAGAAGTAAGTGCAGTAATCTCCTGTAGCGGACGGCGCCCCAGGAATGACTTGTCTTTCACCAGAACCAAGCTTTGAGCCGCGCATCTTCTCGAGAACTTCCCTCTCAAATGGAGTGATGTCCGCCAGCTGATTGTCCCCACCTTCATCCGCCAGATGCGCCTTATTGCCTCCAGAGTAAGTGCCCCTTCCACCACCGTAGCTGCCTCGACCACCTCGTCGTCCACCGCGACCACGACCCCGACCATTCGAGGGAGTCCGTGTCGGTTTTGGGCAAAAGCGGATGTAATGCCCTGTGTCACCACAGTTGTGGCAAACGCCTCCCGTAGAAGGAGGCTGTGTGAAAGTGGCAAGAGCAGATGTGTCAACTCCGGCCTGCTCCCCCTGGGAGATACCCTTGGTAGGCATCAGCTTCAACCGTGCTTCTTCTTGTGCCATGGCAGCTATGGCGTCCTCTAATGTCGGCAGCGTCGGTTGTGCGAGAAGGACATTCCGCCGTTGCTCAAACGCTGGGTTGAGCCCCTTCAAAAACTTCATCATCCGTTGCCGCGAAATATAATCCAGAAATTTCTGGAAATATTTGGCAAAAGTCGGTTCAACCTGAGCATCCTCCATGCCAAGAGGATCATAATGGTCAAGATCAGACCAGTACTTCTTCAACAAGGCAGCGTACTCAGAGATGGTACGATCGTCTTGGATTACCCTATCGAGCTCATCCTGCAGTTGGAAGACTCGCATGGGGTTACCCGAACCGGAGTACATGTCCTTCAACGTTCTCCAGATATCAGCAGCTCCCTCCATTGCTTCAACGTTACCCGACACTTGGTCGGTCAAAGAGGCTGTCAACCAACCAGCCACGACATTGTTGACAATGTCCCATACAGCAAACTCCTTCGAGGAGTGATCGACAGGGGCCGTAGTGTGGCCATCAACATAACCAACCAAGCCGTCCCTTCAGCGTCCGCATCGCCTGCCGCGACCATTTCAAGTAGTTGGTCGTGCCTTCCAACTTCGTCTCCAGCTTGTCCAACTTTCCCATTTTGTACGGTGACGGATCCACATCAGTATGGGTCACGCGTGGGGTCGCCTCCGGTAATCTCTTGGTCAGGAGATCCTCGACCAGGGCCTTCATTTCTTCTGCTGTCAACTTCTCATAGATGGAATCCATGACTTCTGCAACTGCAATCAGTGAGGTGTTGTTGTTTCCGGAGTCGTCTTCTTTGGAGTCGTCTTCGTCTTAGTCAGCTACCGGGGGAAACAACAAAACGAGATCCCTCACTGATATGTCGTAGTTTATACGACCAACTAGAACCGCGTCATGATAACGCGTTACGGCTCAAGGATAACCAACGTAGTTGTGCCTCCTTGCATGAGACAAACCAGAGGTATACCAGCCGTGCAGAAACGATTGTAAAGACAACGTTTCTGAGATACGAAGATCTAAAGAGATTTCGTATTCGTAGCAGAGCTTCTAAAAAGAAGGTACTAATTCTCGAAGGCAACTACAGAGATCTTCTAAAGAGAAGGAACTCTGATTCTCGAGGCAACTACAGAGATCTTCTAAGGGGCTGCTCCGGGAGGGGCTAAATTTTTTTTTTTTTTTTTTTGTGTGTGGAGAGAGAGAGGAGTTATGGCTCTGATACCATGTAGAAAATAATAGTTGGGATGAATTTTATTGATGGACTACTTCACTACTTATAGGGAGTCTAGCTCCTCTACATACTACAAATTCCGATGTGGGACTAAAAGTCCCTTATTGATTCTCAACAGAATGCGCGGCAAACTACTGGCGTTTTCCCTCAGGTATGCTTGGATACTGATAGGAGCTTATCAAACTTTTTGTTGCCATTGCTGGTCTATATCGAGTGTTGTTGATTGTGTCCCTCTCATATTACCACGAAATTTGTGCTTGAAAGATTTGCTAGAAATCCTGCAATCGGTCTGGTTCATTACAAGTTTCAAAGCTTAATAAATGCAATTTTTTAGGATGTATGGCACTGCGAAATATGCAACCATAAGCCTGGCCGTGGATTTGGTACGTGTTATCCTCGTTCCCCACCATCAACGTTATTCATTTATATTCTTAGCAAAATGGATATATTCCTGTTGTATACTAGTTTGATCTTATTTTGTATTATCTGATGTTAATGAGTCAGACTTATGGTTTTATTATTTGTTAATTTGAACTTCTATGTAGCCTCCTTTGGTGGGGTTGATTTTTGTCATTTGATTGAATGTTGTTTCTTATTTGTTTGTAGAAACAACTGTTGAGGTCTTGCCCAGACTCTGCCAAATTAAATATGCCAGTGGCACGATAGAGGAACTTCTTTACGTGGATATGCCCCGTGAGTATCAGAATGCCTTGGGACAGATTGTCCTGGACTATGCTAAGGCTATTCAGGAGAGTGTTTTTGATCAATTACGTGTGGTACGTGATGGTCAACTCCAGATTGTTTTCAATCCAGATCTGAAGGTGAGATGAATGGTACTTTTATTTGTTTATTTCATGCTGATGCTGTACTTTTAGCTTATCACTGTACTTTTAGTATTTATGGCTAAATTACAAAAAATACCTTCAGCTTTCACGCTCTCCACATAAATGTCCCATACAGTATTTTTTTAAACGACATACCTTTAATTTTTGTTATGATCACTTAGATACCTCTCATCAGTTTGTCATCCAAAAATCATCTTGACTGGCCACAAATCGAATATGACCGAAATAAACAATTTGCTTCTAAGAGTAAAGTAAAAGTCATTTTGATCCTAAAGTACTTTCTATGTTTAAAGTCATATTTACAACTAATCTATAACCTAGGAAGTAAAAACATTTCAAAATCAGCATTGTCTTCATTTCCGTGTTAGATACGAAGAAGACACGGACACGACATAGGCAATCCAAAGTACACTAAGACACCCTGATTGGTGTCTTATTTGTGTCAGTGTATCCAATATTATCTCATATCTGTGTTCGTGCAGCGTACTCTACAAAATTAATATGATACACCTAATTATTAGTATTATATGCAACTAATGTCTAAGAAAGTAATATACAACTAATTGGTTTACAAAATAAATAATTCAGAGTTAATAGAAGGTTTAAATATAAAATAATCCTTTCACAACTTCCACTAACGATGTTAGAGGAAGTGGAGTGTAAAAATGATTGAAGGTACATTTTGTCAGAATTTGTGTGAATTTATGCGGAGAGATGGAGTAAGTTAAAGGTGTTTTATGTGATTTAGGCATTACTTTTTTGTCACCAAATATGCATTTATTTATATGCATATGGATGTGGAAAGTTAACATAATAGCTACACACATTTGTGCATTTATATAAGTATCTATGCTGCCATGCCTGATCCTGGCCATTTTTGTTGGACCGTTTGGATTAAAGGTCTTGTAAGTGTCTCACCTGGAATAGATGAAACTTTGTAACCTAGTCTATCTACCTATGCATTTATTTTTGGCATTAGTTTGCTATATTTTGATTCCTACTTCTGGGCGTATTGGCTTGTCCTGCCCATCTGTTGATAGATTTCGTACTTGTGCTGCGCAGATCAGTCAACTAGGGGCTGTAGTTCACAACTATCAGGCTGCTGGTCAGAATGCGTCATCCACCTTATCTTCTCAGGATTTGCAAACCAGTTGTAATTCGTAAGTTCATTGTCCTTTTATGCAATATTTTGGCATTTTTATCTTGTGCTTTTGGGATTACTGATTAAGAAACACCTACACACATACACACATAAAAACACACATTACATAAGGGTTTGCTTACTAAGAAAATCAAAACTTTAGATAGATATGTGAAAACAAAAGTCAAAGCGTTAATTCTTGGCTTGATTATTTGTTCAACCAAAGTGTGAATGGATCTTCATTAGATCCTCTCTTTCCTGCTATACAAGAGGCAACTCTGATCATTTTCTCGGTATACTTCAAACAATATTCATATCTTGACTTATCAATTCCTTATAAACCTCAAATGGGTCATTTGATATGAAATTCATGAGGAAAGCTGTATGATTCATTGTCAACTCAAACGATTGTTAGTGTGCAACATTATATCTTCATTAATGGTTCTAGAAGTTTGCTTCCTTATAAAATCCCTTAAAGTATGTTTTCTCGCTTTATATAATCTTAATGCGACCATGTTGAGTGTGATTTAGCCATTTGAACAATGCAGTTAATCTGATAGCTGGTTAGAGGCAAGGGCAATTCTAACAAGCTCTTTTGGCCAGTTTAATTGTGTGTTGACAGGTTTAGGGTGATTGTTTCTTTCCAAAGCACCCAAAAGAGTTAATAGCTAGTTATGATTTATAGTGAAAGGTGAATGTTTCTTTCCAAAGCACCCAAAAGAGTTAATTGTTAGTGTTGATTCATACTGAAAGACTAGGATGGCTGATTGAGGATCTTGATAGAGAGAAGGCAGTAGGCTGATCTATATAACTGGTCCTGGGCATAAAATTCATGGGTGTAAAATCTATCCAATTCATGGGCAAAATCCGTGCCTATGACGTGCCTAGTCAAACCCACTTGCCTGGGCTGTGCCGTGTTGGTAGCTTGGCTGACCACATCAGTATGTGTACTCCTGTACTCCCATGTTGTGACAGTGTGTATTTGTACTGAAGGCTACCCGACACGTGATAGTATCCATGTCGTGCCTATAAGGATGGCTTGTTTTGCCGGCACTGGCACGGCAAGAGCTGCACGTCTGCCATCAACCAAGGCCTTAGGAAATATTAAAGCATTGTACCTTGATGCTTGAGGTCCGTCATGACTTAAATAATAATCTTTTAAAGAAAAAGGATGTAGTACTCAATGTTGTTGGAAAGTCATGTTTTGTTGCATGACTAGCTTAGAATAAGCATGCCCTTGTGGACAAATATCATCGTATAAAACTAAATCTGGAGTAGGCAACGAGGTGGGCCATTGCAAAGTGTGGGAAGTAACATCGAACCACAATGTCAATGAGGTGGCCTTGCAAAATGTATTATTTTCATTAGTATTCATTATCTGCACCCTGCTCAGATCCTGCATTGGTTAGAGCCTCGTGTCACTTGGACACCTCTTTTCAAAAAAACTCACTGACCTTATTTTGTTCTATGGAATTCTAAGTATCTTACTGTTTCATTTTCACTATCCGATCTGCTGGAAAACTCAGTAATCCTTATCCTTGTATCATGGCCCAAAGAATCAATGTTGCACAAGCAGTCACGTT